>VZQC01003723.1:146912-194003 GCA_009823505.1 Rhizomys pruinosus | reverse complement strand
TTTTTTTTGTCTTTTTGAGACAGGGTCTCCCTGTAGCCCCAGCTGTCCTGGAACTCACTCTGTAGACCAGGCTGGCCTTGAACTCACAGAGATCCGCCTGCCTCTGCCTCCCAAGTGCTAGGATTAAAGGCGTGTGCCACACCACACCACCACGCCTGGCCACAGCACTGCTTTTATTCATTCAGGGAAGTAAAACCTTTCCTGGAGGGAGCCCTTTGTTAAATTCCTAAGGAAAAGGAAAATCCTAAGCCTGGAAAATTGGTGCTTAGACTAGTTAAGGCAACGCTGAATTGGATTTTCTTGTTCTTTAGATTTTCGGCTAAAATTGTAAAACTGAGAACAACCCATGATAATTCCTCATTATTCCTCCTCCTCCTCTTTTTTGTTTTTGTTTTTGGTGTGTGTGTTGGGGGGGAGGGTCTCAAATAGTTCAGGCTGGCCCGAGAATTATCATGTGGCCAAGGCTGGCCATGAACTTCTAATCCTCTTGCTCCATGTCCAGAGTGCTGATATTACAGGAGTGTGACACCATATATGGGCCACCATTAATTCCCCATTCTAAAGAGACATTCTAGACATATCCATGCTCTTATTAAAGAGGTGAAACAGGGGACTGGAGAGACGGCCTAGTGGTTAAGAGCGCCGACTGCTCCTGCAGAGGACCTGGGTTCGATCCGCAGCACCCACATCGCAGCTGAAAATCGTCTTTAACTCCAGTTCCAGGGGAATCCAACATCCTCTTCTGACCTCCGTGGCACTGCACGACACGGGTGCACAAACCTACATGCAGACAGTACATTCATACACATACGAAAATAATAATAAAAAAAAAAGTGGTGAAAAAGGTTTGACAGCTAGAGCCCCTCTTCCATGCCCCCAGATGTATGAAATGCTAAAACTTACCCAGGTATTGGTGAAAAATGGGCTTGAGGTAGAAGAGTCTTGGTGGAAGTGGATGGGTGTAGGCTCTCTCTACCGGCCCCTGCCCCCAGCCCCTGCATGCTGTGGAGGGCTTCAGCAGCAGGAGAACCAGGCAGCTTTCCCAGCTTGGGTGCTGGTTGAGCTGCAGACACATGTACCTGCATGCATGCTGCAGTGGAACTGTAGGGAGAATTCCAGGACGAACACTGTACCCAGAGTCTGAGACTGGGTTGGCAAGTGCTCTGGCTGAAAGGGAGGACGAGGACAGTAATGGGGAACAGTCTTTATTTCTATGGGGCTATAGCTTGGATCTCTTGAGACACTGTTCAAGGCTTCCTCCTGCCTCAGCTCCTCCAGCAGGTGGTATATGGTACTGTGCCTGGCTTTTAGTTTGAATCTTTTGTGTATAAGGGAGTGTGCTGGTACGTTTTTGTCAACTTGACCCAAACTAGAGACACTAGCAAGAAGGAGCATCCGTTGAGCAACTGCCTGTACTGAACTGGTCTGGGGCTATGACTGTGAGACATTTTCTTAGTTGGCAGTTGATTGAGGACAGGATAGCCCACTATGGGCAAGGCCATCCCTGGACAAGTGGGCCTGGGCGGTATGAGGAGGGTAACTGAGCAAGCCAGAGGAGCAAGCCTGACTTCCCTCAGAGATGGACTGTGCCTTGGAAGTGTAAGCTGAAATAAACCCTTTCCTCCTCAAGTTGCTTTTAGTGTTTCATCATGGCAACACAAAGCAAACTAGGTCTCATTTAGCACAGGTCGGCCTCAGATTTGCTATGTATCTGAGGATGACCTTGAACTCCCAATCCTCCTACCTTTACTTCCCAAGTGATGGGATTACAAGAGTTCACCACCATGCCTGGCTAGCTGGCATCAGAGAATATCTATGAAAGGCCCATATGTTGAAGTCTTGGGAAGTGGTGGAACCTTTGAGTTGGGGCCTTACTGGTCTGTATGCCACTGGGGAGGGGGGTGTCCTCCCAAGGGGAGTGTGGGACTCTGGTCTCTTTTCATTCTCTTTTGCTCTTTGATGATGAGGTGAGGGTTGGTTGGTTGGTAGGTGCTGGGGATTGGGTAGGAACTCTGGGCCTGTCCAGGACTGAGCAACTTCTCCACCTCACAGGTGAAATCTTGCTCCTCCACACACTTCCCCCAGGATGTCCTGCTTTACCACAGGCTCCAAGCAATGGACCCAGAAGATCATGATTTCAACCTCCAAAATGATGAGTCAATATGTTTTCTCTTTACAAGTTAGTTGATGGTCTTAACTATTTGGTTATAATGAGACAGCTGAGCTACACTTAGGGCTTGTGGCCTCAAGGTTCATGAGAGTGACAGGGGTCAAGGGGAAACTGGAAGGAAGAGATCTGAAGGGCCTGTCTGAGAGAGCTGCATGCTGGCAGCAGAGTGCCTAGCAATAAGAGGCTGAAGGCAGGAGCTTGGGGGCTGCCTCGAAAGTAACCATGGGACAGAAGATAGAGAGAAGGCAGCCACCTCAGGGAATGGGCAATGGGACTCCAAAGGACTCATAAGTGGACTCCAAGAAAAAGCCTCCTGTCCTCACAGTGGATGATGCAGTCCAACCAGCAAGAGCCAAGAGAGGATGGTAAGAGCCCCGGGACATAAGGCTGTGTTCCAGCATTGCCATGCCTTGCCCTGCACTCAAATTCCTGAGTCACAGGTCAGACCAGAGTTGGAGGAATAGGCCAAGCTTTGGTCAGAAGTGAACGAAAAGGTTGGATTTAATATCTGAGAATGAATGAGCTCAGTCTCCAAACTGTTACTAAAAATAAAGAACAAAACAAAACAAAGCAAAAGGCTATTCAGAGGCTGTGGCATTTACGGAAGATGTTAAGGCAGTTTTTATAGGCTGTAGATGGAGATGAAGCTGCTCTGTGAGTGGCCATTTAACAAAGCAGCTCCACTATACCTGCTCTACACCCTGTGCAGCCTAGCATGTACCAGCTCACTGCATCTCTACTACCTGTAAGCAGGCAGGCCCCACGCCACACATGAAACCTTGGGTTCGAGGTGAAGCAGCTGCTGAGGCTCCACATGCGGGAATTCTGCTGGTGTCGCACATCCATACTGCCTACTGCATGATCCCATCCCTGGAGAGCATGAAAAGGGCCACTCTTAGAGAGGCAAATTGTAGTCCCTGTGCTTTTGTGGGAGGGGCGGGGAGCACCTTAGTGTCAGGACAGCTGTTCCTAGGAGCGTCTTCTATGAGGAGGTCTTCTATGGCTTCTGCCCCCTCAACGTGGCTGGCTGGGACATGGGAAGACACTGTTTTTTAACATCTCACCAAGGTGGACCTACTTCCCTTCACAGAGGAGACAAGCTGGCCATTTAGATAAGAGCTGACCTAGAGCTTGGGGACAGCAAGTGGAACGAGATGCAGAGGTTTCTCCTGCTTCTGGCTGGCCTCACAGGTAAGGTACTTCCTGTCCCTTGGGGTTTCCACAGGGCCGTCCTGCTCCATGGAGAAGACTTCCATGTGGCCTTCTCTGCCAACCGCCTGGGGAGACCGAACACTCCCCACGTCTGGATTGGTGGCTTCTGTGAGAGACCCTCCTTTAACATTTGGGTTTAGGTTGAGGATCTGTCTTCTGCTTGATGATTGAATCCCCCAAGGGACATGGCCTGAGCCTAGGGCCTCAGTGAGGTGACCAGTGCCATATAAATGGACGTGTTAATACCAGTCTCCGTCCTTCTGTAGCATTTACTGAGGCCCGAGGTTGGCACAGTGCCTGTGGTGGAGTCTTTTTGTGGCCGTGGTCCAGCTTGCAATGAGCACACTCACTTGAGCAGGTGGCAACTGGACACCTGCAGTGATGCTGGAGATGTGACTGACTGTGCAGACTCTCTGTCCAGAGTGCAGGCAACGGACAAGCCTGGAGGTTCTCAGCTCCATGCGCAGTCAGTGACTGTCCCTCTTACTGAGGTCTGGCTCCCACTTCTCTTACTCTCCTACAGAGCATAGTTCTGCTCAAGGCAAGGGATGGTCCATTCTCCTGCCCCATCAACACACTGGGCTCAGAGCACTGGCAGACGCTTTTTTTTTTTTTTAATGAGTGTACTGCCTGTATGTAGGTTTGTGCACCCATGTCATGCAATGCTGTGGAGGTCAGAAGAGGGTGTCGGATTCCCCTGGAACTGGAGTTCTCCTGGAATTGGAGTTAAAGACAGTTCTTAGCCACCATGTGGGTGCTGGGGATCGAACCTAGGTCCTCTGCAAGAGAAGTTGGTGCTCTTAACCGCTAGGCCATCTCTCCAGCCCCGCCATTGCTTTTTTGAGTGGGGTAGCAGTCCCCTCAAACTCTGGCAGTTAATAGGGATTCAGGCTGGAGAAGGGCCTGGAAGCCTCAGTCAGGGAGAAAGCAATCCCTCCTCTAGGAGAATCCCCTCTGGGCTGTCTTCCCCTCCCCCAGTCACACTCTGCAGAGGCAAATCTGTCCCCAGGTTCACACCAAGCCTGCTGTTTTGTTTATGCCTCAATTGATCTGCCAGCCCAGCCTGCAAAGAGCAGACACTTGGGGGCTTTATTATGTTACTCTGACAAAAGCTGTCAAGTTTGTTCCCGAAGCCTGTCTGCTGCCTCTTTTTCAAAAATGGGGCCTTGGTGACTGGGGCCTTTGGAGGTCAACTCAAGGATCCTGGGACAGGGATGAGGAGTTCAGTACTGACATGCATGCTGCACTCCTGGGTGGCAGCCTCTGTTGGACACTCAACATTTGCATCCTTGTATCTAGTCCCCCAGTCACCCTGTGAGGGATGCATGACTACCCCCAACAACACAGGCAAGGAAGTCAACAGGGAGATGGAGGTGTTCCAAGCGTGTAAGAGGCTGCACTGCCCTAGGGCCTGTCCCTGGTCCCCTGGGCCAGGCAGATGGGAGACCTTGGTTGATTACTCTCTGGGACCTTCTCCTGCCAGGAGGTACTGCACTGTTGACTTAGGGGCTGCGGGGGGATATAGTTTATAGTCTATTGTGGCATTCTTTTTTTTGTGGGGGATCTTTTTGAGACAGGGTCTCCCTGTAGCTCCTGCTGTCCTGGAACTTGCTATGTAGACCAGGCTGGCCTTGAACTCACAGAGATCTGCCTGCCTCTGCCTCCCAAGTGCTAGGACTAAAGGCTTGTACCACCATGCCCGGCTGTGGCATTCTCTTAATAAGAGTAGCACTAATGCTGCCCTGTCTCAAAAAGACTCCCCCCCAAAAAATCGTAGCACTAATAATTACCACACTGTGGTATAACACTCAGAGCAAATGGGCTGTATGACCACAATGCAGATTCCATGGCAGGTCCACTCCAGGGGGGTTATTAGTGCCCAGCAATCTTTTATTTAATTATTTCCACATGAATCGCATGAATGCAATGTAGTACATGGATTAGAATCACTAAGATATGTTAATGGTGGGGGGTGGGGATGGGGGTGGGGGTTGCTGGAGAAATGGCCTAGAGGTCAAGAGCACTTCCAGAGGACCAGAGTTTGATTCCTAGTGCTCACACTGGGTGGTTTCAACTGCCTCTAACTCTGATCTCCAACTCCATACCCTCCTTTGGCTTCCAAGGGCACTCAACATGCATGTATACACACACACACACACACACACACACACACAAAAAAAACTTCCTTTAAAAATTAAAAAATATGCGCCGGGTGTGCTAGCGCACACCTTTAATCCCAGCACTCAGGAGGCAGAGGCAGAGGCAGGCGGATCTCTGTGAGTTCAAGGCCAGCCAGGTCTATAGAGTGAGCTCCGGGCCAGATGGAACTAAAGGGAGACCCTGTCTCAAAAATACTAAAAAAAAAATTAAAAAATACATGTTGTTAATAAGGCAACTTGGAGGACACCTTGGCTCAATCTGCCCCACTTCAGACACTTTGAATTTCTACTCAAATGATTTTTAAATGATTTTTTAAAAAATCATCCCTCTTGGAAGCCTTTCCTAAGATCACTATCAAATTTAACACCTTAAATTTTTTAATTTGTTTTTTTTTTTTTTTGGTCTTTTCGAGACAGGGTCTCCCTGTAGCCCCAGCTGTCCTGGAACTCACTCTGAAGACCAGGCTGGCCTTGAACTCACAAAGATCCACCTGCCTCTGCCTCCCAAGTGCTAGGATTAAAGGCATGCACCACCATGCCCGGCTTAATGTATTTTTACTTTATATGTATGAGTGTTATGACTGCATGTACGTAGTGCACCTGTGTCGTGCGATGCCCATAGAAGTCAGAAGTTGTCGGATCCCTTGGAACTGGAGTTTTGGATGGTCGTTAGTCACACCCAGGTTCATTTGACTCCTTCTTATTGGCTAAGTTGGGATGAAGAGTTTCTCTTTATTTCTTTTAAAATATTATTTTTATTTTATGCATATAAGTGTATTGCCTGCAAGTGTTGAAGTGCGTCTGTGTTGTGAAATGCCTGTGGAAGTCAGAAGGTGTTAGATCCCCTGGAACTGGAGTTATGGACAGTTTTTTTTTTAACATTTTATTTACTGTTTTACTGAGTTTATGAACTTTGTTTTCTTTTTCGGTCTTTTTGAGACAGGGTCTTCCTTTAGTCCCAGCTAGCCTGGAGCTCACTATGTAGACCAGGCAGGCCTTGAACTCACAGAGATCTGCCTGCTTCTGCCTCCTAAGTGCTAGGATTAAAGGCATGCGCCACCACACCCAGCATTATGGACAGTTTTTACCCACCATTTGGGTGCTGCAAACCAAATCCAGATCCTCTGCAAGAACACTCAGTGCTCTTAACTACTGAGCCATCTCTCCAGCCCTAGTGTCTCCCTGTAGCTCCAGCTGCCCTGGAACTCACTATGTAGATTAGGCTGGCCTTGAACTCAAGGAGATCTGCCTGCCTCTGCCTCTGGAGTGCTGGGATTAAAGGCATGTGCTACCATGCTCTGCTTATGAGTTGTGAGGAGCTGTAAGCCTGCTCATAAAGGGTTAACTCTGAAATAGCTTCAGAGCTGTTCTCTAAAAGTGCAGGCATGCAGAGAAGCCTCCTGCCTGCACACCTGATGTTCCGGAGGAAGCTTATCACAAGCAAACAGTTTCTGCCAGTGCAGGCAGCCCGCGGAGGAAGCTTTTCGCGAGCAAACAGTTTCTGCCAGTGCAAGCAGCCCGCCTGATAAACTTTTAACTTTTACAAGAGCTACTTTCTACCCCCTCCCCTCTTCCTGCGTCTTCCCGCCTCATTGCCCTATAAATTGTACGTTTACCCTACAATAAATTGAGACCTCGACAAAGAGCTTGCCTAGTCTCGTTCCTTTCTCTCGCTTATCTTGCAGGTTTTGGGGTCTCCCTCGGGTACCTATCATTACATGACCTGAAGGCAGGGTCATATTGGTGCCCAACGTGGGGCTCGAGGTAAGAGACCCCTCTACCAGACAAGGAAAAAGGAGGTCCGGCTGGACGATATCAAAAAGAGAGGACGCTTCGCCACCCACGGAGCGCAGATCCTTGGGAATAAGAGGTGAGCAGTTCCTTGATCTATTAAAGTTCGGCAATTCACTGTCTAAGGAAGAAAAGTTTATTCAGTACTTCAAGACAGCTTTCAGGGACAGAGGAATTCGGGTTAAGAAAAAAGACTTAACTAGATTTTTTATATTCATAGGGGACACATGTCCCTGGGTGGTCCTTGATGGACCTTCAATTCACCACAAAACATGGAAAAAGGTAAAGCAAGATCTTGACTGCATCATGCAGACTAAGGGACCAGACAGTATTCCTGTCCAGACTTTTACTTATTGGACTGTCGTTAATGAGATAATTCAGGACCCCCCCCCAATCCATCCCTATAATTGAAACAACAGAACAATTCCTAAAACCCCTTAGCCGCCCTTCCTCGGCCCTTTCCATTAAGAAGGAGTGTTCCCCATGTCCGTCAGTTATTTTAGAAATCCCATCTGACGACTCAGCATCCGCTCCCCCAAAACCTAACCACCCTAAACCGTCCCCCCTCTATCCACCACTACCTAAGGAACCTACTGCCCCAGAGGCCAATGAGGAAGGACATTTCTGCCAAACATTCCCAATAATAAAAACCCAAAACCCACCTTCTGAGGAAGAGATTTACCCCACAGACCACGTGTGGTGTGGGGTAAATGTGGCCTGGGATCACCCCACCACCACCTTACCTTCCATTTCCTGATGTTAAGCCCCTTTTGGAGACCAAAAAGCTACTCACCAATCAAATAACTAATCTGAAACAAGTCCTTGATTTACAACAAGAACTGTCCACATTAACCTTAAACATTCAGCAGCTACAATCTAAAATACAAGTTGGTGGCACTCCTGTAGTGCAAACCTCCTCTGCCGTCCCTAAAATAAAACATAAGTCAAGCAGTGTTAAAAAACCTAAGGCTCCTTTTCAAACTTACCCAATCTTAACCCGCTCCCAGACCTCAACTAACCAAGATAATGATCCTGATCTAAATAACGGCCACAATCAGGATAGTGAATCAGAGTCCGACCCAATTGATTCTACCCAAGAAAATAGAGGGGAGGAAGCAGAAAGCGGACACTCTGAACGCGGGCGCACACCGCAGCGGTGTAATCGCCAGAGAGAGCGGCGCCAAGAGAGATCCCCCTCTGAAAGTGGAAGTGACAGCGAGGAAGAGGGCAGCCCTGAGGTGTATCAAAATCAATATAAAAAAATAAAATTCAAACACCTTAAAAACCTTAATTCTGCAGTCCACAATTATGGACACGCAGCTCCCTTTACTATCAGCCTCATAGACTTACTGGCTGAGGGAGGCTATCTATCACCTGCAGAATGGTATCAGGTCATGCAAGCTGTGCTGACCCGTCCGCAATACTTAACTTGGAAAGCGGAATTCTTAGACAAATGCCATAAACTGGCAAAAGCTAATGCTCAAAAGGCTAGCACCAAAGAGTGGACTTTTGACAAACTGTCTGGCCAAGGTAAATACATCTCTGAAACTAAACAAACTCAGCTTCCCCCAGGATTGCTAGCTCAAGTAACTGAAGCTGCAAAAATGGCGTGGAGAGCCGTCCCCTCCGATAAATCCATTACTATGCCCCTTACAAAAATAATCCAAGGACCTAATGAACCCTATGTCCAGTTTATAGGACGTCTCCTCGAAGTGGCTGAAAAAACTCTAAATTTAAAAAATGAAAATGATCCCTTCTTAAAACAATTAGCTTATGAAAATGCCAATCCAGCATGCAGGGCGGCCCTTAGGAGCGTCTATAAGAGAAAAGATATTAATGAAATGATTAGAATTTGCAATGATGTAGATTCTTTTTCCTATAAACTATCTAAAGGAATAACAGAGGGAGTCACCTTAGCAATGGGAGCCATGTTAAATAAAAATAACAAATGTTTCAAATGTGGACAGGCAGGCCATTTTGCTAAACAATGCCCAAACCCTCCAAAAAACCTTAATCAATTAGACTATACTCCACCCAACCATAACAAGGAGGATGCCACAGGCAACCAGGCCCATAAACGGCCTAATAAAATTTGCCCTTGATGCAAAAGAGGAAAACATTGGGTCAATGAATGCTATTCAAAAACAGACATAGAAGGAAATCCCTTGCCCCCTCTATCAGGAAATGGACGGAGGGGCCTGCCCTGGGCCCCATCTCAAAGCCCAATGTCTCTAGGGTCGGGGCCCAATCGCTGTCCAGAGCTACCCCAGGAAGCGCAGGACTGGACCTGTACTCCACCTCCCCTCGAATATTAACACCAGACCAGGGGATTCAAATCCTAGAAACAGGACAGTATGGTCCCCCCCAGCTGGAGTCTTTTTTCTGATTCTTGGATGGGCTTCAGCATCCATTGGTGGACTGTCAGTGGTACCCACCGTGGTAGATTCTGATTATACTGGAGAAATAAAAATTTTGGCTTCCTCCCCAAAAGGAACTATATCTATACAGGCTGGACAGCGCATAGCACAGGCTGTTCCTCTTCCCTTAATGGGAGATTTCCCATACATACAGGCAAGAAGAGGCTCTTCACATCCTGGGTCATCAGATGTTTATTGGGTCCAACAACTAACCCAGGAGCGACCCACCCTTACATTATGGATTGAAGGAAAAAAGTTTCAAGGAATTATGGACACAGGAGCCGATGTTACAGTTATTGCTCAAAAACACTGGCCCAAAGCCTGGCCACTTGCAGCCTCTGCCACTCATTTAAAAGGAATAGGGCAGACACAAAATACTCTACAAAGCTCTAAACTTTTGACCTGGACAGATAAACAAAATAATAAAGGAGTTATAACACCCTATGTAGTTAAAGGCTTGCCAGTAAATTTATGGGGAAGAGACATTTTATCACAAATGGGTGTGCTTATGTGTAGCCCAAATGAAATAGTAACAGGACAGATGTTACGCATGGGACACCTCCCAGGAAAAGGACTGGGAAAAAGGGAACAGGGCCCGATAACACCCATTCAGACTTCCCCCCGTCCAAAAAATTTAGGATTAGGAGCAGAAAATTTTTCCTAAGGACCACTGATGATCCTGCACTCCAGGCTGACAAAATCACATGGAAAAATGATGATCCAGTCTGGATTGATCAGTGGCCCCTGCCCCAACAAAAAATACAGGCCGCGTTACTTTTAGTGCAGGAACAGTTAACGCTCGGCCACCTTGAGCCCTCCACTTCACCATGGAACTCCCCAATTTTTATAATTAAAAAGAAAAACGGAACTTGGAGATTGTTACAAGACCTTAGGGCTGTTAATAAAACCATGATTCCCATGGGGGCATTGCAACCTGGCCTGCCTTCCCCAGTGGCCATTCCAAAAAACCACTATAAAATTGTCATTGATATTAAAGACTGTTTTTTCTCTATTCCCCTCCACCCCGATGATTGCAAACGCTTTGCCTTTTCCATTCCTGTGGTCAACCACATAGGACCCAATCCACGTTTCCAGTGGCGCGTACTGCCACAAGGAATGGCTAACAGTCCCACCCTATGCCAACAATATGTAGCACAAACAGTTAACCCTATTAGGATAAAGCATCCCAAGGCTTATATTGTTCATTATATGGATGATCTATTAATAGCCGCTGAAACCATTGGAGAGGCTCAAAACATCACCCAACAACTGATTATAAACCTTCAACAGCGAGGATTTCTCATACCCCCAGAAAAAATACAGACACGCGATCCTTATTCTTTTCTAGGGTTCCATTTACAAAAAAACCAAATCTCTACTCAAAAGATCCAAATTAAAAGAACTCGCCTATCAACATTAAATGATTACCAAAAACTCCTGGGAGATATTAATTGGCTCCGCCCATATCTCAAATTAACTACTTCTGAGCTTAAGCCCTTATTCGACATTTTAAAAGGAGATCCTGACCCCACATCCCCCAGGGATTTATCTCCAAAGGCTGAAGCCTCATTACATATTGTAGAAAAGGCTATTTCCAATCAAAATATAGGATATTTTGACCCCCATAAAGTGCTTTTCCTCATAATATTCCCCACACCACACTCTCCAACAGGTCTTCTTTGGCAAAAACAGACACCCCTTTTATGGATCCATTTGCCAGCCACACACCCTAAGGTGCTCCCCACCTATCCCTCCCTGGTCTGCACACTTAGCTCCTTGGGCCTGCGCACCTCTGTCAGATATTTTGGAAAAGAGCCAGATATTATTATAACCACTTATAATGCTGACCAGTTAAAATGGTTACAGCAAAAAGATGATGAATGGACAATATTGTTAACCACTTACCAGGGACAATTTGATAATCATTTCCCAGCAGACAAACTAATTCAATTTCTTAAAGTTACACCTTTTGTTTTTCCCTCCATCACCAAGAGCTCCCCTATTAAAAATGCCCCAACGGTTTTTGTTGATGGATCATCCACAGGAATGGCTGCCTATGTAATAAATGATCAGACTTACCAGGTACCTACAAACTATACCTCAGCCCAACTTGTAGAGCTTCAAGGTGTCCTAACAGTCTTTCAGAAACTTAAAGACACCCCCTTCAATTTGTACTCAGACAGCCATTATGTTGTTAGATCCTTACAAGCCCTAGAAACTGTCCCTTTAATTCAACCCACTACAACAACCTTCTCACTATTCCTTAGGCTGCAACAATTGCTAAGAGATCGATATCACCCTTTCTATGTTGGACACATACGTGCCCATTCTGGACTTCCTGGCCCGCTAACCCAGGGCAATGATAAGGCTGATCTAGCCACTCGCCTGGTGGGCCTTGTAAACATTGTAGAAACAACAGACCCATTAAGAGATGCCCAGGAAGCACATACCCTCCATCACCTAAACGCTCACACCCTCCGCCTCCGCTTTGGGATTAATAGGGAACAGGCTCGCCAAATTGTCAAAAATTGTAAAAATTGCCTGACTTTTCTGCCAGAGCCACACACGGGAGTCAACCCTAGAGGGCTGACACCCGGAGAGCTGTGGCAAATGGACGTTACCCATGTCCCATCTTTTGGAAAACTAAAATTTGTTCATGTCTCTATTGACACCTTTAGTGGATTTATACATGCCACAGCACAGTCAGGGGAAGCCACAAAAAATGTGATAGCCCACATGTTATCAACTTTCGCCGTTATGGGTCAGCCTAAATGCTTAAAAACAGATAATGGCCCTGGGTATACTAGCCAAAGGTTTCAACAATTCTGTGCCCAGTTAAAGATTAAACACATCACAGGCATCCCCTACAATCCACAGGGACAAGGAATTGTGGAAAGAGCAAATCAAACGCTTAAACATACATTAACCAAATTAACAAGCCAAGAGCAGTTATATCCCCTAAAAGGAAACAGCAAACTTCTGCTGTCACATGCTCTCTTCGTCCTTAATTTTCTAAATTTGGACTTAAAAGGAAAATCAGCCGCTGATCACTTATGGCACCCAACCACTAAAACAGACTACACTAAAGTATTGTGGAAAGATCCTATGACAAACAAATGGAAAGGCCCTGACCCGGTACTCATATGGGGAAAAGGCCATGCATGTGTCTTTGACACTTTTGAAAATGGGGCAAGGTGGCTCCCAGAACGCCTAATAAAGCCCATTAACCCAACCCAGGGTGGTGCCTGAGAATGGTATTTATGCTTCTGACCATCCTCTGTGGGACCATTAAAATCATAGGTTCCACCTCCAATATTCATGAGTCCTGGGATGCAACCGGACAAAACAACAGGTTTGAATGGTCAGACATGGAAGCTTTTGCCTTTTGTATCTTTACCCTCTCCTCCTTCTTTTTCTGGGTCATGATTTTCCTATGCTGTCACAGGACTTTTCCCCTTCTTCCCCTTATCTGTCTCTTTGGGGCCCCCGCAGCGGCTGCCGCATCACCATACCAGCTTTTTAACTACACTTGGTTAATTATAAACCAAGCAGGAGATATGGCCAATGCCTCCTCCACCGTTGGATCTCAACCCTCCTGGGAGCCCCTACATGTGGATCTTTGTGCGTTGGCCATGGGGGCCGATTCTCGATGGGGGACTCCTTGTATATTCATGCCTCAATCCAAACCTGTAGATACACAGACCCGGTATTCCTCATTGCCCGCTTGCCTTAATGTGGCTACACGCTCATGGCTGCAAGCAGCACCCATTTATGTTTGCCCCGGTTTACACCGACCACGTAGTTAGGCAACTAGCTGTGGCTATGACAGTGATTACTTCTGTGGAGCCTGGACTTGTGAGACCACGGGAGATGTCTATTGGAAGCCCACTTCTAATTTTGATTATATCACAGTAAAATGAACTAACCCCTCCCAATACAAATTAAATTCTGGTCCTATCCCATACAATAACAAATGTAAACAATGGTGCAATTCCATCACAATATCCTTCACCGATAACGGAAAGAAAAAATCTTGGGAAGGATGTGGTTACCAATGGGGACTAAGACTATATGTCTCAGGTTATAACCTTGGGCTCACCTTTAAAATCAAATTACAGAAAACCATCCCCAATGCACATAAGGCTTCGGTGGGACCTAATTCCATGGTACATAAGAAACAACACCCCCAAAACCCCACCCGAGTTCAAAAACCTATCCCTACTAAAGCACCCAGTCCCATTTCATCCACCCACCCTGGACCCTCAGATATCCTTTTCCAACCCACTTTACCTGAAGGCCCCATGCCCTCATCTGAGCTGATTCTCTCTTTAGTCAACGCTTCTGCCCTTGCTCCTCACAAAGTTTATAATGATAGTGAATATGATTGTTGGCTATGCTATTCCGCTGCCCCCCCCTTTTATGAAGGCATTGCAATTAAAGCTAACATTTCATTTACAAATAATATTAACCTTCTGTCCTGGTCTTCGGTCGAATTAACTGTTTCAGACTTATCAGGAATTGGTACCTGTCTGCGAGGACCCAGGATACTTCTGCCCCTACCTTTAATCGACATTTGTAATGATACTATAGTCATTAATTCTTCTTCTAAATATGCTTTTGCTCCTAATGATACATATTTTGCCTGCTCCACAGGACTAACTACATTTATTGACACTTCCCAGTTCCTAAATCATTCAGATTGCTGTGTAGTAGTCCAGTTATTCCCAAAGTTACAAGTTTATGACTCTGACACCTTTCTAAAATTTTGGGAAAGGGAGCATAAGAACGATAACTCCGGCCCTCAAAGAGTCAGACGAGAACCCATTACAACAATTACCCTGGCAGTCATTTTGGGTCTCGGAGCCACAGGAGCCAGCACAGGGATAGCTTCTATGATTACATCCCAACAAAATTATCATCAGCTTAGCCAAGCTATTGACAAAGACATTGAAGAACTCAGAACAGGACTAGAAAATCTAAAGGATTCTCTCACCTCCCTTTCAGAAGTAGTGCTACAAAATAGAAGAGGCCTCGACCTGCTGTTTCTACAGCAGGGAGGATTGTGTGCCGCCCTAAAGGAGGAATGTTGCTTTTATACGGATAAAACAGGGTTAGTAGAAAACAGCCTTCAAAAAATCAAAGATAACTTAGAAAAAAGAAAAAGGGAGCGTGAACAACAAAAATCCTGGTATGAAAATTGGTCTTCCACCCCTTTTTGGTGGTCCACCTTATTACCTGGTCTCTTGGGACCTGTTCTTGGATTGATCCTGCTAATTTCATTTGGGCCATGGGTGCTTAATCGATTAACCAATTTTATTAAGTCCCAAATAGACTCCTCACTTACAGCCCGAGTCCATTACCATCGCTTGGCCATCGAAGAAGAAGCTGATGACAACCCTGCGCCTGCTCGCCCGTCCTCTGCCACTGTTCCTGCACCTGCCATTCGGCTTGATTTTCGCTCCTTGTAAATTATCATCCCCAGGCTATAGAGTAGGCTAGCCTGTTCCAGTCCAGGTGGCCGCCCCAAAGACGGGCAACTTCCTCTCCCCTCTTACCAACCTAAGACAGGAGCCCTGAGGATGACAGGGTATCCAAAGACGGGTAAGGAAGGGGGTCTTGTAGAGGTCGAACCTAAGACAGGGATGGCCACATAATCGGCTGATGGTGCCACTCTACCTGGATATCTCCCCGAGCCTTCTTAATGTAAAGAAGGGGGATATGTGAGGAGCTGTAAGCCTGCTCATAAAGGGTTAACTCTGAAATAGCTTCAGAGCTGTTCTCTAAAAGTGCAGGCATGCAGAGAAGCCTCCTGCCTGCACACCTGATGTTCCGGAGGAAGCTTATCACAAGCAAACAGTTTCTGCCAGTGCAGGCAGCCTGCAGAGGAAGCTTATCACGAGCAAACAGTTTCTGCCGGTGCAAGCAGCCTGCCCGATAAACTTTTAACTTTTACAAGAGCTACTTTCTACCCCCTCCCCTCTTCCTGCTTCTTCCCGCCTCATTGCCCTATAAATTGTACGTTTACCCTACAATAAATTGAGACCTCGACAAAGAGCTTGCCTGGTCTCGTTCCTTTCTCTCGCTTATCTTGCAGGTTTTGGGGTCTCCCTCGGGTACCTATCGTTACATGACCTGAAGGCAGGGTCAATGAGTTTCCCCTTTAATGGGCTGGAAAGATTGCTTGGTGGTTAAGAGAGCCAACTGCTCTTGCGGAGGACCCGGGTTCGATTTCTAGCACCCACATGGTGGCTGAGAACTGTCTTGAGCTGGGCGTGGTAGTGCACAGACTTTTAATTCTAGCACTCAGGAGGCAGAGGCAGGTGGATCTCTGTGAGTTCAAGGTCAGCCTGATCTACAGAGTGAGTTACAGGCCAGTGGGGGCTACAGGGAGACCCTGTCTCAAAAAAAAAAAGTTTCCCTTTAATACACAAGAATCCCATGGCTCATACAAGGCTGGTCTGGTCCGAGGCCAGCCAGGTCTCTGACTTTCCAATGCCTACTGTCTAGACAGAGAAGAAAGAGAAATGTGGGGTGGGCTGATGGCTAATCTTGACTGTCAACTTGACATGCCTTGAAGAGGGAAACTCAGTTGAGAAATTTCCTCTATCAGACTGCACTTTCTTGATTGTAATTGATATAAGAGGGCCCAGTGCATTGTGGATGGTGCCATCCCTTGCAGGTGGGCCTGGGCTCTATAAGAAAGGTAGCTGGGCCAGCCAGGGGAAGCAAAGCAGTAAGTAGCATTTCTTCCTCTCTCTCTCTCTCTCTCTCTCTCTCTCTCTCTCTCTCTCTCTCTCCTCCATTGGTTTCCACAGCAAGCTCCTGCCTTGAGTTCCTGCCTTGGCTTCCCTCCATGATGGACTGTAACATGAAAGACAAAATAAACCCTTTTTCCTTCCAAGTTGCTTTTGGTGATGGCATTTATCACAGCAACAAGAAAAGCAAACTAAGACAACTTGTCACTTGAGAAGGACTTGGGCCAGGACTATAGACCTGGCACTTCAGGAGCACAACATGACAGCTTGCTCTTGTCATTCTCTGTGGGGGGGGGGGTTGGGGAGGGTGGAGCAGACTACTGATAACTCTGATAAGCCTGAACCTTTTGGTAGAACTGGTGCTAAACAGAGGGCAGGAAGAGCGTTGATGGAGGGATGGGATTGAGGAGGCAAAGAAGCACCTGCTGTCCCCCTGGGCCTCACTATCCCAGGCACCAGGCCAAGTGCCTCACACATATCAGTTCATTTAATCCTTGCCACAACTCTTGGGACATCCATCATGTTTCGTTTATTCTAACTCATGGCCTCCCCTGGCCCTATATTTTAACACGTCTCAAATCACGATGCTTCTTACAATCAAAGGTTCTGACATAGTTTATTTGGCAGCACTTAAAATTTTTCATTTCAACACACATTGTTGGGAGTATTCATGAATAGTGCCTGAAACGGAATGGACTGGGGTGGGTATTACCATTATCCTCATTTGTGAGACCCTTAAATAGACTCAATTCAACAGATACAGATGCTGAAGTTCATAACTTGCCCAGGATTGTGAAGCAAGTGATAGTTGGTATCTGTGGTTAGAAGAACTTGGAGTGAGAGGAGCAAAAATTTAAGGATCTGGAAGACAGAGGGAAGGCTTTGGCCAGAACATCAGCCCTCAAACTCTAGTCACACAGCAGCATCACCTGGGAAGCGGATACAGTCCCAGTCCCCAGGTGTGTCCACAGCAGCTCCTCCTGACACCCTCCTGCTGGACTGGGAAAGCAGTGGAGGCAGGTGTCTGGGCTCAGTCTTGAAGTTAGGTGTGATTTCCACAGTGTAGGAGCTGAGCTTCAGGACTGAGAAGGACGCGCCCTGCCGGGAGAGCTGTACACAGGGCCTGGGGCATCTGTAAGGCTCTATGAAAGTTCCAAGAACTCAAGAAAATGAAAAAAAAAAAAAAAAAAACTCAGCCCAAACCACCAGGTAGGAATTAGGGACAGGAGAAGCCCCTGTGCGTGAGCCCAAGCCTGTCTCTGTCATTGCCTTGCATGTTTTCCCTTCTCTGGGCCTCAATTTCTCCACCTCTGGCCTCATCCTCATTTCCAGCTCAGGTCTCTGTGTTGGGTAGAGACAGCATCAGCTTTGTGAATCTCAAAATTGTGTGTGTTTGTCATTTAAAAATGGGGCTGGTAGGGGGAAGGTTGGGGAGCGAGGGGGAGCTGGGACTGTGGTCTTCTGAGTTTATTGGTGCTTTGTTGTTGGTCTAATTCAAAGGCCAGGAGTGGTGGTTATGATCCTTTGCTCTGAGCACAGGACTGGGCATCCATCTCATCCCATGCTCAGTGATTCTGGATGTAGAGGACCAGCCAGCCAGACCTGGTAGCAAAGGTAAACCTCTCATTCACCTGTCTGGCTGGCTTGTCTTTGGGGAGCCTCTGGGATGATTTTCTTTGTGTAACAGCATCAGTCTTGGTACTGGGGGAGGCTGAGGAGACGGGAAGCTGAGAGAGCAGGACGGAATCCAGTATACAGCCAGGGCTTTTTTCTTTCTTAGTGATGAGGGTGGAATGGAAGGCGTGTGCACAAGCCGAGGGAGTACCCTACTGCTGCGCCATATCTCAGCCCCTAGGCCAGTGCTTTTTGACCTGAGAAAGGTTTTGATAAGCTACGAGGAAAGAAAAGTACTTCTCCTGGAGCTCTGCACCCCGCACAGCTTTTCCTGCTGAGGCTGCAGTCAACCCCCACTCTGCACCTCTTGGATAAGATTAAGTTCTTCTCTCCTCACAGAAGTCATTCAACAAAATGAGTTATTAAAAGCTGGTTAACTACTCCTGCCTCTGGGTAGCTCTCTCTTAACATCCTCTCCTGGGGAGCAGCTGTCAAGCACAGGGCTCCTGGGCTGGCTGGAAGATGACTCATTTCCATGGAGTCAGGCTCCATCCTGCCCCCCACCTCTGTCCCTATCTTTCTGATGACTAATCCCCTTCGGGGATGAGATCACAGCCCCTCCTGCTCCACACCAAAAGATCAGAACCCTAGCCTCAGCCCAAGACTCTGGGAGGAGACGGAATCCAAGACCTAAGAAGAGTTGGCTGACCAACGTTGGGAGCAGCTGGGTGCAGAAGCCCCACTGCCTGCCCAGCTCTGCTTCCTCCTCTTCCCATTTCAGGGTGGCCGTGTGTGGGGCTATAGTGTGGCCCCAGCGACGCCTGGGAAGAGCAAGACCAAGCCACTCACAGCAAGACAGATGGGAAAATGCAGACCCTCCAAACCCTGACTGCATTATCAGCAAATCAGAGAACACTGTGATTCTGAAAAGCAAGTCCCACTCAGTGAAAGGTTCAGTTCTCTCAGTCAGTCAGGTCTTCGAACAACCTAGATCAGCACTCCCTGCCCGCCCAGGCTGAGGATGGAACGGAAGGCACGTGCACATGCTGAGGGAGTACCCTACTGCACAGGAGACCTGGAAGGGGGAGAGCCCCAAGACGTTAGCTGCCAAGCCCTCAGGGATGACTTGCTAATGCAAGAAGGCTGGCCCTGGTCTCTCTGACAGAGGTTTTTCACATCTACCCCCATCCCCTGCCTCTGCCCACATGAAGCAGTCTATTGGCAGTTCAGAGGAGTAACACAAAGACTCACAGTTAAAATTGTAGCCAGAGAAGGACCCAAAAGGGTCCACAGAGAATCCATGTCTGCCCTATCTAGGGGCAGGTAGAGAGGCCAAGGCACCTATCAAAGCTATCATGGTGCCTTGGCAGGACAGGTCCCTGCAGGGGATCCCTTTATGGCCTGGCAGGGATCAGCAGAGGCAGGATGTTCACTGCAGGGCTGAGGGCCTAGATTGGGGTGATTCTAACTGCACACCATGATCTCAACTGATATAGCCAGGGAGGATAATGGCTGGCGTACAGGAAGTGGGTAGTGGAGAAAACTGGACTTGTTGAGCCCCTACCCAAGGCCCAGCACCTTCCTGAGGTTAACAGAGATGCATCCTCTAGAACCATTACACATACTTGGAGCAGGAACAGTTATGAAAGACCAAGAGCTCAGCACGGGGGGCCCTGACCTGACACCCTAAGCTTTTCCCTCAGGTCAGAGGATGAAGCTGTGATTTTACTCTGAGATACATACCAGATCATACAATGCAGAGAGGCAGGCTGCGATGAGTATGCCTGTCTCGCGTGTGTGACAGGAGTTTGTCTCCAGTGTGATAGAAGGACCTGGGGGCTAAGGTTCAGAGCTGTCAATGACCTTGGTCAAGGTCACAGAGCAGGGCACTGGGATTGTAACTCAGGTCTGCCCAGTGCTAGATCTGCATTCCTTTTTTTATTGACTTGCCTTTGGCCTCTCCCCGTGGGACACTGTGTCCCCTTTTGGTTCATTCTGCACAATGTCCAGCATGGGTGTCACCACTGAGACAGGGCACATGATAGAAACGCTGTGTCACTCTCCTCCACATTTAATTAATGGAGGGGCATGTGTGTGGTGGACGAAGATGAGTTGGAGTCAGTTCCTTCCCACCGTGGGGCACCGAGGATCAAACTCAGGTTGCCAGGCTTGGCAGCAAGCGCCTTTACCTGCAGAGCCATCTTGCTGCCAGTCTACAGTACGGCAGCAACCTGCGGTTGAACAAAATTGGGTTTAGTGGTTCACTGTGACAAGGGCTCCTTGTGCACCATGGGCAGCATCTCGATGAGGGGCATCTGAAAGGGTTTGACTTAGGGGGGTAGGAGGACGGTTCACGGCAGCAGGCCTGGTTCTGGATTGGATGCTGCCGGGGAGTGGAGGTGAATCTGGGATGTGGAGGTGAATCTGGGATGGGCAGCTGGCTCGCTCTTAGCTGGCAGATGGGAGCCACAGAGCACTGACAGTGGTTCCGTTAACTAGATGGGCGGTGCTGGGAGGTCTTTGTGGTTTGACGTATGTCTTTCTTTTTAAAAACATTTTTGTTTCAGGCTGGAGGGATAGCGCAGCCATTAAAGGCTGAGGCTAAGAACTGCAAAAAAATATTTTTGTTTCTTTTTAAATTTTTTATGTGTATGAGTGTTTCTTTTGCATGTAGGTAAGTGTACTATATTCGTGCAATTCCCATGTGGGCCAGAAGAGGGCACTGGATCCCCTGTAACTGGAGTTAGAGACAGTTGTTAGCCATTGTGTGGGTGCTGGGAACTGAACCCCAGTCATCTGCAAGAGCTGCTAATGCTCTTAGCTGCTGAGCCATCTCTCCAGCCCCTCTGTGTGCTTTTGTAAAGAATTCTCATCCCGGGCTGGAGAGATGGCCTAGCGGTTAAGAGCACCGACCGCTCTTGCAGAGGACCCGGGTTCGATCCCCAGCACCCACATGGCGGCCGAGAACCGTCTGAAACTCCAATTCCAGGAGAACTCCAGTTCCAGGGGATTCCGACACCCTCTTCTGACCTCCGCGGCATTGCACGACACGGGTGCACAAACTTGCATGCAGACAGTACATTCATACACATACAGAAATAAATAAAATTAATTAAAAAAAAGATTAAAAAAAAAAAGAATTCTCATCCCTGGATGCAGCAGTTCCTGCTGTTGCAGTGGTGGGCATGGAACCTAGGAAACTGCACATGTTCGGTAAGTGTCCTACCACTGAGCTACATCCCTGCAGGTTCTACTTTTGAAATCATAGCTTCACTTCTAGCACTTACTCTTTAACATTTTTTTTAATTTTTTAAAATTTTATTTATTTTTTTTATGTATATAAATGTACTTTCTGCATGTAGATTTGTGCACCTGTGTTGTACAAAGCCACGGAGCTCAGAAGAAGGTGTCAGATTCCCCTGGAACTGGAGTTAAAGATGGTTCTCAGCCGCCATGTGGGTGCTGGGGATCGAACCTGGGTCCTCTGCAAGAGCAGTCAGCGCTCTTAACCACTAGGCCATCTCTCCAGCCCCTCTTTAACATTTTTAAGTAAAAATGAATAATATAAGGTCCCGGTCCTGAAGACAATGACTGTGTTACCCTATGTAAATGACAGCAAGAGAGATGCTCTGAGATGCCCAGAAGTGAGAGAAGAGGGAGGCGGGCGGACTTTCTGGAAGAGGAAGAGCTGCTGGAGCTGAGTAGTGAACATGCCTTAGCCAAGCAGAGGAGGTGGTGAAGACAGGGTCTGGGAGGTCCGTGTTGGGCTGAGAATTCGGTGGTCCTGAGGCTAAGCCTTCCCAAAGGAACGTAGAAATATATAAAATGCGAATGAGGGCCCCTGGGGGACCTCAGCATGGAAAGGGAGAAAGCCTACGAAGGAAGCATCCTTATTTATAAAACAGTAAGCTGGGCTGGAGAGATGGCCTAGCGGTTAAGAGCGCTGACCGCTCTTACAGAGGACCCTGGTTTGATCCCCAGCACCCACATGGTGGCCGAGAACCGTCTGAAACTCCAGTTCCAGGGGAATCTGAGACCCTCTTCTGACCTCCGCGGCATTGCACGACAACGGGTGCACAGACCGGCATGCAGACAGTGCATTCATACACATACAGAAATAAATAAAAAATTAAAAAAAAAAAAAAACAGTAAGCATCTACTGTATGTCAGGTACTGTGCCAGGTCCTTGAGGGACATCAGTGATCCAAACACAGCTCACTGCTCTGGGAAACTTACAGCCCAGTTGTAAGATGGGTAAGGAACTGCGAACAGGCAGCCAAGTTATGTGGCACAAAAGTGCTGTAGAATGAGAGATAACAAATGGGCGGAGAGGTGAGCATGCGCACATGGGATGAAGAAGGCAGTGGGGTGAGTCGGGCAGGCCTCAGGAAGGCACTGTGTATTGGATAAGAGTGTTCTAGGCCCATCAGCAGCCTGAGCAAAGGCCCTGAGGCAGGAGGGCTGGAAACCAAAGAGGGGAAAGAAGGGGGAATGAACAGAATGCTAGCCAAGGGATCAACCGGCAGATCCCTGACGCGAGATCCCAGAACACGAGAAACCATCCTGCTCAGTGACTGAGCAGGACGAGGAGCAGGCAAGCCAGTGCTTCTCCTAAAAGAGGGAGGAAGAGTGCAGACACCGAACATAGTTGAAAACCTTTTTTCTCTGTCAGAATCTCTCTCTCTCTCTCTCTCTCTCTCTCTCTCTCTCTCTCTCTCTCTCTCTTTCTCTCTTGCACGCGCTCGTGAGTGAGTGTGTGTGTGTGTGTAGGCTGGAGGTCAGCTTTGGGTGCCATTCCTCATCTACCTTGTTTTTGAGTCAGGTCTCCAACTGGGAATTGGGGCTAGCAGATTCCCAGGTTGTAGGTTGTTAGCTGTCATGTGGGTGCTGGGAATCAAACCCAGGTCCTTTACAAGAGCACTCAGTGCTCTTAACTGCTGAGCCACCTCTCCAGCCCCTGGACTGTTTATATGTAGAGAAGGACTGAGCATTCATTTCTCTCTGCTTTTGACTGCATGTAACTAGCAGCTTCTAGTTCTTCCCTTGACTTCCGTATAATGATGGGCTATAACCTGGAATTGCAAACCAAAACAAACATTTTCTCCCTTAAAGTTGCTATTGCCAAGGTATTTTATCGCAGCAACAGGAAACAAAATTAATACAGATGGGAAATCAGAAAATAGCAACCGTGGACCACAGTGTGCTTCCTTCCCTCAGAAATGCCTTCTCTGACTTAATGCTAGCTCTTCTGCCTTCATAAAGGATCAGGAGAGACATTCATGTCCATTTCTGTCTTCTGCAAAACCAGTGGAAAAACACTGCTGCCCATGCCCTTTAGAGACCCACGAGATTCGCCCCTCAGTACAGGAAGTGTCTGTTCCGAAGGCGCTTGTTCATTTCCTTCCTTTTAGGGACCCCTGAGTTCAGTCTTGCCCAGTATGATCCGTCCCACCAGAAGCTCAGGGTAGAGCACCAATGAGGGGCTGCTGTCATGCTGGGTCTCAGACTTGGTCCATCTCTCACTTCTTTTCACTGTTTCTTAAGGAAGGCCTTAATCTGATCTGACTGGTATCCTGTGAGAAGTAATGAGGCCCCTGAAACACACAGTGGGAGCAGGGGAGACACCCATCCATAGAGAGAGGCCTGGGAAGAAATCAAACCTGCAGTACCTCAACCTCAGTGTTAGTTCTGTGAGGATGTGTATCCCTGACGGGCAAGCTGCCTGTGCGCTCTGTCACGGGGCCTGCGCAGGCCCCCACACTAGCTTGGGCTGGCTACAGGAGCCCACATGGCCAAGCCTGGCCACTGCTTCCTGCAGTAGTGAAGGCAGCAGGGAGCCCAGCATGCAAAACTTCATTCCAGAGCCTCAATCAGGAGGCTGTGTTTATATTTATCCTGTTAACTGCAGGCGACCATTTCTACCCAGAGAAATAGCCTGCCCTAGAGATGGGCAGTCTGCTGCTCCATCGGGCCTGGCTGGCTCCTCCATGTTCCCACGATCCTTAGCCCACCTCCTTCCTGGAGGCTGGCAGAAGCTGTTCAGCCCAAAGATGGGTGCCTTTGGAAACAAGTCCAGTCTGGTCTCTCTCAGATTCACTGTAACACTCAAGACTTAGCAGTTTCTCAACAAACAGGATAAAAAGAGTTTTGTTTTTAGAAATTAGTCTAGGGGCTGGCAAGATGGTTCAGTGGGCAAAGGCGCATGCTGCCAAGCTGAGATCAATCTCTAGAACCCACATGGTGGAAGGAGAGAATTGACTTTTGGGAGTTGTCCTCTGATACACACACACACACACACACACACACACACACACACACACCAACGAAAAATTAGTTTCAGGCCGTTGAGATGGCTCAGCAGGTGGCAGTGTTTGCTGCCAAGTCTGATGTCCTGAGTTCAATCCCCACACATATACACAAAATAAGTAAATGTAATGCAAATTTAAAAATTAGTCTGGCCAGGTGTGGTAGCACATGGCTAGAATCCTAGCACTCAGTAGGCTGAGGCAGGAAGACTGCTTTGAGACTGAAGTCAGCCTGAGCTATACAGTGAATTCAAGGGCAGCCAGGACTACAGAATGAAACCCTATATGGAGAAACCAATAAACATGACCAACAAGATGTCTCAGTGGATAAAGGTGCTTGCTATCTAGCCTGACGACTTGAGTTCAATACTCAGGGCCCACATAGTGGAAGAGAGGGGGAAGCCCCACCAGATATCCTCTGTCCTCCACACACATTGTAGCCTATGCCCATGAACATACACACAAAAAATGGAATAAAAATTTCTTTATACCTTGATCAGCTATTAAAAAAAAATTCCTTATACCTCACCAGCACCTGAACTTCTTTCATTTGCATTTTGTTTCTTTGCCTCCTTTTTTGGTCTTTTTTGAGGCAGGGTCTCCCTTTAGTCCCAGCTGGCCTGGAGCTCACTATGTAGATCAGACTGGCCTTGAACTCACAGAGATCCACCTGCCTCTGCCTCCTGAGTGCTGGGCTTGAAGGCCTGTGCCACCACACCCTGTTCTTTGTTTGTTTTGAGACTGGATCTCATATATCCCAGGCTGGCCTTGAAGAAAATATGTAGCTGAGGATGGCCTTGAACTCCCGATTCTTCTGCCTCCCTCTCCTAAGGGCTGGGACCAGAGGCATGTATCATAGTGCCTACTACCATTTCTATTCTTTGATCTGCTTCCTGGGACCTCTGAGCTCAGGGTCTTCTGGGTGAGTTCTAAAATTCTGGTTTTCTTTTGGGGGTCTTACAAACAGGCTGGGTTTTCAGGAGCCTACAGGAGGTAGGTTCTGGCTGGGCCCTGGCCACAAAGCAAAGATTTCTGTCATGTCAGGGAACCATTGCCATATTGTGACCCTTGACGTCCAGCATGAGGTGGGAGGACCAATGCCAAGTGAGGGTACCCATGAGGCTGCTGCCCTCTAGTGGACAGGAAACCCATTCTTGCCAGAACTCTAAGCAAGAGCAGGTATGTCAAAGCTCCAGGTTTCTGCACCAGCTAACAAAAACACCCTTTCACTTCTGGGTGAACAATGAATACACAAGTCTTGGCTGGGGATGGAGCTCAATTAGTAGAGAGCTTGCCTACATGCACACAGGCCTGGGTTCAATGCCCAGCACTACACAAACCAGTTGTGGTGGCCCAGGTCTGTAAGCCCAGCACTCAAGAGGCGAAAAACAATGATCTGAAGTCCAAGACCATCCTTGGCTGTGTAGCAAGTTTGAGACCAGACTGGGCTATGCGAGACCTTGTTTCAAAAACAAACAACAACAAAATAATACACAGGTCTACATGTGACTGTGTACCTTTTAAAGGAATAATGGAAATAGAAGCTTTATTTGGGAAGATGTGTCTGTGTAACTGTGGAAGACACAGCTGCCAGAGCACAATGTGGAGCCTGTTACCACAACCCACAGTAACCACCAGCCGTCCAGGTACAGGAACAGCCATGTTCTTTCAAAGCTCCAGTTACCTCATTGGGATTGGGTGGGTTCTGTGGTTTTAAAGATCTTTTTTTTTTATTATTTATTATTTTTATTTTATGTGCATCAGTGTTTTGCTTACATGTATGTGACTGCACCATATGTGTGCAGTGCCCATGGAGGCCAGAAGAGGGCATCAGATTCCCCAGGAACTGGAGTTACGGATAGTTGTTACCCACCATGTGGGCACTGGGAACAGAACCTGGGTTCTCTGCAAGATCAGCCAGTGCTTTAACCATTGAGCCATCTTTCTAGCTCCCTTAAAGATCATTTAAATACATATTTTATTTACCTTTCTCACAGTTACCTAGGGAGGTGGTGCTGTTACTCTACCTTCAGATGCTGGGTCTGAGGCTCAGGAAGGCCTGGCTTCAGGTCACTGGGGTAGGATCAGTAGAGCGGGACAGAACTCTGTTCGAACCCTACTGTGGCCGAGCCTCTCTCCAGGTCTTTGATGATGCTAATTGGAGCTCTCAAAGTAGAAACTGAGGAAAGTTCAGCTGAGACACAGGGACCTGAACATTCCAGAAGGTGACTAGGTGTGTCCTCGAGGCACGTGCTCTGTTGCTTTGGTACAAAGGACAGGATAGTCTCAAGGCCCTGAAGGCCTAAGTCTCCTGGGAGCTGGGTATGGGGTGGGTCATTCCCTCACTTGCACTGTGCCCATGTAAGGTCTAGAAGGGGCTCAACATTTTCTCAGTGAGGCATCACCAGCCTGGTTTCAGTGTTCACAGTGGTTCCTGTGACTGGCAGGAAAGGGTGGAAGTTCTTGTAAGGACACAGTGCATCAGCACCAACTGTGGAACTGGGGTCCCCAGGTGTGGTGCAGGAGCCCCAGGTCTGCTCCCCAGTAAAATTCCAACAATAGTCTATAACCATACCCTTACGCTCGCTCACCTCTTTTCTTTTGTGTGCATACATGTTCATGTGTGGGTGGGTGCACGTGTGTGCATGTGTGTATGGAGGCCAGGAGTCAACCTCAGGTGTCTGCCACTACCACTCTAGCTTCATTTTCTGAGACAGGGTCTCTCCCTGGGACCTACGGCTCAATGATGGGCTGGCCAGTGGACCCCAGTAACGCATTTGTCCCCACCTCTCTGACACAAGCACACCTACTACGTCACTCCCAGCCTTTGCACACCATCTAGGGATCAAGCCCAGGCCCTCGTGCTGGTGTGGCACAGGCTTTACCATCCCCCAACTCCACTTCTACTTCTGCTGGACTAGGCTGGCTCTGCTAGCAGCCCTGAGAGTGCTGAACAGGCCTGCACGCTGAGACATGCATGTGTGCAAGCTCTGGCCGCCCCGTGGCCCTGCACCACCGCCTCCACTCCACATATGCAAGGGTCTCAGCATGGGGCCATGTGCAGAGTTCTCCTCACAACAAGGATCGGATTGGCCTGGGATACCCCCTGTTTAAAAAGCCATCTCTTGCCAAGGCTGCAACCCAAGGAATCTTGGGCTCCTGTCCCCTCGGTCTCTGAGTCCTAACCTGCCAATATTAGGTACCAGGATAGTATGTGGGAAAGTCTTTCTTCTGTCTGAGGCTCTGAGATAGCCATACCATTGTTCCCAGTGATCTTATTAAAACAACAAATGGGTCCTGTGTACTTTTCTCCTGTCTGAGCAGTTCAGTCTGCAAAAGCTGTAATTTTCTGGGACTTGTTGTAAGTGCCCTTTGTTGGCAGGCGTGGGCTGGGTATGAGCACTCTGTAATTTTCTAGCCTTCTAAATGGCCCCCCTGTAGCTAACACACACCACACACCAAACATAACCCACCCTTTCCCCACCTCCAAATAGCTCAATTACTCAGTCTTCACCAGGGCCCTGGGGCAGGGGGTGTCCACGAGTTGGGCCTTATTGAGGAGTTACACATGTTGTGAACACATGTTCACAACAAACCATGGCACATCTTCTCCCAAGGAATACTATGTACTCATCAACAGGGATGCTTTAAAAACAAAAAAAATCATGAGGGTTACAGAGATGGCTCAGGGGTTAAGAGCACTGACTACTCTTGCAGAGGACCTGGGTTCGATTCCCAGAACCCACATGGTGGCTAAGAACTGTCTTTAAGCCTCGCATGGTAGCACATGAGAGTTTAATCCTAGCACTCAGGAGGCAGAGACAGGCAGATCTCTGTGAGTTCAAGGCCAGCCTGGTCTATAGGGCTAGTTCCAGGCCAGCTGGGGCTATAGGGAGACCCTGTCTCAAAAAAAAAAAGTATATATCATTCAAATTTAGATACCTTATTTAGTCTTTCTTTTTTGAACAATAAGATCTTGCTACATAGCCCAGGCTGACCTCTAATTCATGTCCTCCTGCCTAAGCTTCCAGGGGGCTTCAATAATGGGCGTGTGCCACCTCTTGCTGTTTTTTAAATGACAAGTCTGGGTGGGGAGGGAAATCATACACGAACGAGAAGATAAGCTGACGGGAGGCCGGACAGTCACAGGCCTCATAAGGTGGGTGAATGAACCACGCGAGAGCAGCGAGGCTCCTGCGTGCGCACTGGACTTGTGAAAGGGGAGGATGGGTGAAGGAGGAGGTAATGCCACAAATACAGACCTGGAGTTCCATGTACCTGGTCTGCTGACCCTAGCTAGTGACCTTAGTGGTGGCTACACTGCCGTTTAGAAGGACTGGGGACAGAGTGTGGAGCCCCGACATGCAAAGGAGCATGTCCTGGGAGCAAACAGGAAGTTGTGAAGGCAGGCAGGACACAGCCGCCTTTCCCCAGAAGAGTCTGGAAAGTAGCTTTCTGTCTCCAAGCCTGTCACCCAGGCAGCAGGGACACTGCAGTGATGAGGCCCAGCCATGGAACCAGGGACACCTGGTTTAGACTCTCAGCTCTGTTAGCTAGCGCTGCCAGCTAGTTCCTTGATCTAAGAAGACCCCGGAACCTATCTTTTCATCCGTTTCCTCATCTGCACATGATGGTATGAGTTGTACCAGCTGCCACGGGACAGGACTAAGGCTGTGACCAGTGTGTTCTGTATGCTGTAACATCAGCTCCCATTCAGACCACCAATGTCTTCTCAGGGGCTGGAGCCTGCTGTCGAGGTCCCAGTGATCCTGGAACGCCACCAGTTACGTCTTCACACTGCACTGTCCAAAGCCTTAAATTTCTCCTGCACCCTTGATCCAGTACTATCCAAACGGATTTGTAATGAGAAAAATATGCTCTGAAAAGTGCCGTTGAATTCATTCAGGGAACTTCAGAGGTCAACATGTTTTTTTTCCCATTAATTAATGGATTCTGGAAGTATACATTTAACAACTCCTATCCTCTGGGCACTGTGAAATATTTCTAACCCCCTTTTTCCCAATAGTTGTGTTGAGCCCAGATCTTTGCCCATGCTAGGTGAACACTGCCACTGAGCCATACGCCCAGCCGTTTCTAGCCTATAAAGTGATGCTCACATTTTGTGGTGGTTGGAATGAGAGTGCCCCCCCGCCCCCCATAGGCTTTAAGTATTCAGGCATTTTGTCTCCAGTTGGTGGCACTGTTCTTGGAGGTCTTAGAAGGTGTGGCTGTGCTGGAGGAAGTAAGTCATTGGGGGCGGGCTTAGAGAGTTTAACTAGCCTTGCGGTCTCCAGCCTCTCGCTCTCTGCTTCCTGTGCTCATTGCGAGATGTGACCCTCGGCTTCCTGCTCCAGTCCTGGCCACCATACTTCCCGGCACAATGGACTCTAATTCCCTGGAACCATCAATCGTAAGCGCAAATAAACTCTTCCTTTTATAAGTTCCCTTGGTCATGGTGGTTTATCACAGGAACAGAAAAGTGACTAATAGTGAGTCCCAGGCAAGGTACTATGTGACTCTGTCTCAGGAAATAAAGGAACTTGCTGCCAAGCCTGACCGCCTGAGTTCCATCCTGGGGACCCACAGGGTGGAAGGAGACAGCTGACTCCTGTAAGTGGTTCTTTGACCTTCACACACAAAATACACATTGGAAACAAACAAACAATATCAACAGCAAAAAAAGAGGGTGAAAGTACACAAGGGTATGTATGAATGAGCAGCACAGAGAGGGGCGTGGAACTGTGTGTAGCACCCACAGAGAGCTCACAGTTCACAGGCTCCATCTGTGCATGATGGATGCTTCCAGGCTGATGTTCTAGTGGAAATTCTTAAGTGCAAGTGGACAGCCACAGCTCAGACCCTGGGAGACAGCCTGTGAGCCTGTCCCTCCTGACCCTCCTCTTTCTTAGCTCAGACTCCCTCACCCTCAGGAACTCTGAGGCTCAGCCTTCAGACCTTCTGACCTCATCTCTGGTGGCTAGCACAGTCTTGCCCTGGGACTCTGTGGTTCCAACCTTGACTGCAGCTGAAATTGTACAGAATGTCCCCAGGAAGGCTGATGCAATTGGTCGGAGGGACACAGACCTGGACGTCAAGACTAAAAACTCCCCAGAAGCCTGGATAGCTCAGTGGTAGTGTACATGCCTAGCACAAGTGAGGCCCAGGGTTTGAACTGCAGCACTACAAATAACACAATACAACAAAAACATACCCCTCCCAATCCCTTCAAAGCCAAAGAACAAAACTCAGCAGGTAACTATCTATCTATTATCTATCTATCTATCTATCTATCTATCTATCTATCTATCTATCTCATCTTGAGACAGGGTCTCCCTTTAGTCCCAGCTGGCCTGGAACTCGCTATGTAGACCAGGCTAGCCTTGAACTCACAGAGATCCACCTGCCTTTGCCTCCACAGAGTACTGAGATTAAAGGCACATGCGACCACGCCCGGCAGCAGGTAACTTTTATACACCTGGAGAAGAAATTCACTGCCTTGCCTGATTTTGGAGAGACTTCAGGTAACACACATGTGATTCTTACCTCTGGCTGCCCATATAGAAAGCCTTTAAAAATCTGAATTAACAGGCCTGACCCCAAGACATTCTGACTGAATTGGCATAGGATCGGGTCTAATTGCTATTTTTTTAGTCTTTGGATGATTCTAAATGTTGCTATAGCCAAAGTTAAGATTGTAAACCAATGATTTATAAATTGGTAAATCCCACATTTGTATCTCAGACTCAACCTGTCCTTCCAGTTCTAGACTTACACACCCGGCTGGTTAGCTGACATCTAGTTTGGTAATCTCAGAGTTGTCCAAAAATTACAATTCTCTTGGGGGCTGGAGAGATGGCTCAGCGGTTAAGAGCCCTGACTGCTCTTGCAAAGGAGCAATTCCCAGCACCTACATGGCGGCTAAGAACTGTCTTTAACTCCAGTTCCAGGGGAATCCAACGCTCCACGGCACTGCATGAACCTACATGCAGACAGTACACTCATACACATAAAAAAAAAAAAAAGAATTTGACAAGTTGGCTTACCTTTATGAAGAACCAGCTTTAAAAAAAAAATTACAATTCTCTAAACTGAGCTCTTCATTTGGAGTTCCTCCAACCCATCTTCTCTTGGATTCAGATCCAAACAGCCTCCCAGCTGCTCCCTAATTTAATTTTATTGGATCCCCTGGAACAGGAGTACAGGGTTGTAAGCCTCCATATGGGTGCCAGGAACTGAACCAAGGTCTTCTATTAAGTGCTCTTAATTAATGAGCCATCTCTTGAGCCTTAAAGTCTGATGTCTTTTTTTTTTTAATTAATTTTATTTATTTCTGTATGTGTATGAATGTACTGTCTGCATGCAGGTCTGTGCACCTGTGTCGTGTAATGCTGCGGAGATCAGAAGAGCGTGCCGGATTCCCCTGGAACTGGAGCTCTCCTGGAACCGGAGTTTCAGACAGTTCTTGGCCGCCATGTGGGTGCTGGGGATCGAACCCGGGTCCTCTGTAAGAGCAGTCGGCGCTCTTAACCACTAGGCCATCTCTCCAGCCCAAGTCTGATGTCTTAAGAGTCTTTTTCCCTCAGTCTCTCACTCCCTATGTCTGATCCTTTAGTAAACCTTGCTACAATGTGTGGAATCTAGCCACTGACCTTTGCTTTAGGCCAGAAAGAGGTAGCTGAATGCAGACTTCTCATAAATAAATAAATAAATAAATAAATAAATAAAGGCAAGATCTAGGAGAAAATTATTTGTAAACACTGGGAAGCAGCAGGCTCTGGGCCATGTCCTCTGAGAAGGAGAACAGAAACAAGGTGGGCCAGTGGCTCAGGTGTCCTGCTCGCCGGGATCCAAGGGCAGCCAGGCTACCTTCAGCTCAGATGAGCTGAGACGATGGAACTGTACAGCTCTTCAAAGACTGGGCAGTCAGAACCTGGAGGCAGACACCTGGGGGGGGGGGCAGGAGAGAGCTCTTAATCCACACTGGGCTCCTTGGAATCTCAACAACTCTATGGGAAATTTCCTCAGACCAGAGGAAACAGCCGCAGGAAGGAAGTACTCCCAGAGCTAAGCTGCCACAAAGCAAGAATCTCCTGACTTTCTAAAGCTAAAGGTTGGAAGCTTCAGTGAATGGAAGAGACATTCCTTGTACAGGGGATGCAGGTGCCTCAGTGGCCGGATGTCAAATCCCCAGGAGCAGGAGTTATAGGCAGTTTTGAACCACTTGATGTGGGTACTGGGAATTGAACTCAGGTCCTGTGCAAGAGCAGTATGCTTTTAACTACTGGGACATCTCTCCAGCCCTAGAAAGTCTCCTTTAGATATGCTTCTAAAATGATTAAAAATGGTCTGAATATCACAGCATGGTGGTACACGCCTTTAATCCCAGAGGCAGAAGCAGAGGCAAGAGGATCTCTGTGAGATCTAGGCCAGTATGGTCTACATATCGAGTTCCAGGCTGCTGGGGCTACAGGGAGACCCTGTGTCAAAACAAACAAAAGTTCCGGAGATGTGATTCAATAAGAGCATTCATTTCACATGCAAGCATTAAAACTTTGACTCTCCAGGACCTACTTAAAAAAGCCAGGCATGGGGGCTGGAGAGATGGCCTAGCGGTTAAGAGCGCCGACCGCTCTTACAGAGGACCCGGGTTCGATCCCCAGCACCCACATGGCGGCCGAGAACCGTCTGAAACTCCAATTCCAGGAGNAAAAGTGACAACAAAAAAGAGGAAAAAAAAAAAAAAAAAAATCAATGTAAAGAGACCCAGAAATGCTGAAGGTTAGAGACTAAGCAAGGCCATCTACAGAGCCATTATAAATGCTAGGGACACTAAAGATTTAAAGGAAAAGATAAGTCAGGAGGGGGCCGGAGAGAAGGAGCAGTGGTTAAGACCACTGGCTGCTCTTCCAGAGGACCTGGGTTTGATTCCCAGTACCCGTATGGCAGCTAATGACCTTCTGGAACTCCAGTTCCAGGGGATCTGACCTCTGGAGGCATTACACAACACGGGTCACTTACATACATTCAGACAATACACTCATAACACAAAATAAAAAATAAAATACATATTTTTGTTTTTGAAACAGGGTCTCATTGTAACCCCAGCTAGCCTGGAATTCACAGAGATCTTTCTGCCTCTGCCTCCCAAGTGCTGGGATTAAAGGTGTGTGCCACCATCTTCCAGCAGTAAATAAAATATTTTTAAAAAGATCAGTCAGTGGCAGGTGTGGTGGTGCACACCTTTGATCCTAGCACTCAGGAGGCAGAGGCAGGCGGATCTTCATGAGTTCAAGGCCAGCCTGGTCTACAGAATGAGTTCCAGGACAGCTGGGGCTACAGGGAGACCCTGTCTCGAAAAACAAACAAACAAACAAACAAACAAAAGATCAGTCAGCGGCCAGGCGTGGTGGTGCACGCCTTTGATCCTAGTGCTCGGGAGGCAGAGGCAGGCGGATCTCGGTGAGTTCAAGTCCAGCTTGGTCTACATAGAGACCTCCAGGCCAGCTGGGACTAAAGGGAGACCCCATTTCAAAAAAAGAAGGTCAGTCAGGAGGAAAGAAGTGGAAAATACATCTGAAATGAAAATGAAGTGAAATTAAATGAAAATTAACAGCTGATTGGAGACAATAAAAAGACAACTCAAAAGAGATATAACAATAGAAACTACACAAAATAAAACAGCAAGGAAAATCATAAAAAGGAAAGGACCTCAGCTACCTTTGGACAAAAGAAATGTGACACTTGTGTGATTTGAGTCCCCAAAGAATTAGATTAACAAAAAGAATATGTGAAAAAATAAGGGACAATTTTCCAAATTTGAGAAAATTTATAAGCATGCATATCCAAAAAGCTCAACAAATCCCAGTAGGATAAATAGAAACTACACAAAGACACAGCCTCAAAACTACACAAAGACACATCTGAAATAAAAGAGGAAGAGAAAAATCTCAAAGGCAGCTGTGGAAAGAGAACATATTACTCATAAACAGAAATAAAACTATTCACAGTTGTCTGTTTTGGGGTATGGGAGAGGGAGGGGGTCTCATTATATAGCCCAGGCTGTCCTTGAACCCATGATTCTCCTGCTTTAGCCTCCCAAGTACTGGGATCACAGGTGTGGACCAGCACACCCAACTTATTCTCAGGTTAACCAGGAAACACTTTCTCAGATGCTAAAACAAAAAGGAGCACACCCGTTAGTGAGAGTCTTAGTTAAATCGAGGCACTTCTTCCTGGCTCCCCCAGCCCCTCCTGGGCCAGGATTCCGTGATCTCTCATTGGAATGTTCCAAGCCTGCTGACCAGCTTCCAGTCCTTGTTGCCCACCAGTTCTTCCTGAGCAGCATCGGGAGTCATCTATGTGTCTACACATCTCATGGGGTATGACCTAGACTCTGGCACCTGAGCAACTGCTCTCACTTGGTCTAAAGGTGTCACACTTGCCACTGGCCTCTGTGGACTCCTGCTTAGGGGTGGCGACACTGGATGAACGCTCTCTGTCCAGGTAGCCACATGGCTCACCTCCTTTTTCCATTTCAAGTCTTTCACCACACCCCATTGTAAACAGCACCCCACTTCCCCACTTCTATCACTCTGTCCTCTTATCCTCTTTTTTTTTTTTTTTTNTAATTGCTTGTGCTTCATTAGTAGGATCGAAAGGTTATTCCTGGACAAACTGTCAGCCCATGAAAGGAAACAGCCAGAATTGACCAGAGTCCAAGACAACAGCTCCAGAGAGAGTGGACTGTTTTGCTTCTCATCCACCTGTGCCCCTTTTCTAAGCCTAGGGAACAATCTGCAGAAGAGCGGACGTGGTAGAATGTAAGGGCTGTGATTGGGGTGAATGGTGAAACTACAGAAATGTAGTCTGGACACTCATTTGATCAACTTGATTGATCATACAACCCCTCACCCCCCACTGGAAGGTGGGGCTGTGGGGGTTTGGGCACAACAGCCTGCAAATTGGTTTTACATGAAGGATGCTTGTACTCATGGATTATCACTTATAGCTAAAAACTGAAAAAAAAAAAAAACTGAGAGAAATATGCAAGACAGTTATGGCAGAATGCATGATCTGGATTGGGGTGGGGGTGGGGGGGAAGGGAAAGGGAAATATGCCTGAACTGAATTGGAAAATGATGTATGAAACGCACAAAGCATCAATAAAAAAAATGTTGATTAAAAAAAAAAAGAACAACATAAAAAAAAAAAAAGACTCGTGCCTTTTTATCTGGGGGTTGGGGGTGCAGGACCTTTTTATAACCTAACATTTCCTAACTAAAATGTTACCATGGAGGATTTTGTCTGTGTTCATTGCTGTACTCCTGGGGATTTGGGGGTTTGTGCACATATTGGGTATCCAATAAATACTTGCTGAATGAACAGATAACGGGGGTCATGACTTCTGGGTGCTGAACTGGAACACAGGGCCTGGTAATTTTTCTTGAGTGTGTAGATGGACACACATGTACACACACACACACACACACACACACACACACACACTGCATCCGCACAAGTTTTCCTGATTCCTCTCTAGTTCTAGGCTTCTTCAGCCATAAAAACATTTGTTACTTGGTATAAGCTATTGGCCTAAGGTTCAGCTCTAGACACAGGCTGCCCTGTGTGTGATTCCAAAGGAATTCCAGGGGAGCTCTGCGCTTCTTAGCACAGTTCCACCACAGGGAAGCAGACCAGGGCCGTACAGATGCTGGGTCCTGCAGATTCTGGGTCCTACAGATGCTGGGTCCTGCAGATGCCGGGTCCTGCAGATGCTGAGTCCTACAATACAAGAGAAGCAGGGCAAGAGACAACACGGGAAAGGGGCAGGATAATCCCATGCCAAGCTCTACCAACCCTATAGAAGATTCCTACAGTGGGATCCCCCTGGGGATGGCCCAGGACACAGATATCAGAAACACAATTGTGAACATACTTAAAGAACCACAAGATTATAAAGAGCAAATCAAAGAATTAAGAAAAGAGAATGAAGAACTCAAGAAGGACCTAGAGAGAGAGAATGACAAACTCCAGAAGGAAGTAGAATCACTGAAAAGATCCCATGCTGAAAAAGATAAGGAAACCAACCAGCGAAGCAAAGAGCTACAGGAAGAGATTGAGAAGCTCCAAAAGGAAGTAGAAATACTAAAGAAATCAGAAGAGGAAATGAAAAAGGAACTCAAACACTCATCCAATCGAGAGGAAAGAATGGAAAAAGCCTCAAAACCAGAGATGAGTTGAAGCAGAACAACAGAATATCAGACCTGGAAGACGAGCACAGTAACAACTCAAAAAAAACCTCAAATAAAGATAATGAAAAATTTAAACAATACACAAAGTGAACAACTCAGGAAACTGTGGACCACTATGAAACAAGATTCAAAACTCCCATCATAGCGACATAGAGGAAGGAAAAAAGTCCCAGGAGAATGGTATCAATCAGATCTTTCACAGAATAATAGATGAAAACTTTCCCCAAACTCTAAAAAAAAGACAAACAATACAAATACAATAAAAAGCAACTGGCTGGGCTGGTGACGCACACCTTTAATCCTAGACACTTGGGAGGCGAGGCAGGCAATCTCTGTGAGTTCAAGGCCAGCCTGGTTACAGAGTGATTCCAGGCCGCTGACTAAAGGGAGACCTTGTCTCAAAAAGACCAAAAAAAAAAAAAAAAAAAAATCCCCCCCCAAAAAAAAAGAAAAAAAAAAAAAAGAAGCACACTATAGAACTCCAAACATACAAGATCAGAAAAGAATTCTCCCACGCCACATCATAGTATAAAATGCTAGACACCCAAAACAAAGACAAAATCCTTAAAGCCCACAAGAGAAAACAACAATGTGACCTATAAAGGGACAACCTATCAATATTACAATGACTTCTCAATAGAATATGAAAAGCAAAGAACGACATGGAGCAAAGCATTCCGTGTTAAAGGAACAATAGATGCCAACGCAGGTTACTAAAACCAGCAAAAATGTGATTAATAGTTTGAAAGGGAAAGAGAAAAACCTTCGATATAAACAAGTTGAAAAGAATTACATGTCCGGAAAACCAAACCCTTCAGAAATTCTTGAAGCAATTTCAAAGGACAGAAGAAAGGACAACCATCCCCAGGCACCATGAAAAGAGAAATTAATAAAGCATAACTGCAGAGTAGAAACCTAGAAAACACAAATGGATAAATAAATAAAAATAAAAAAAAAAAAAAAAAAAAAAAAAATAACCTTAAATATTAATGGACTAAATTCCCCATCAAAAAGACATAGACTGGGAGATTGGATTTAGGAAACAGAATCCATATCTATGCTGTCTAAAATGTTTATTTCAGCTCTCTTCACAATAGCAAGGAGCTGGAACCAACCCAAATGCCCCTCAACTGATGAGTGGATAGAGAAAATGTGGTACATCTACACAATGGAGTTCTATGCAGCAGTAAAGAAAGACAACATCATGAGCTTTGCAGGAAAATGGCTGGAGCTAGAGAACATCATGCTGAGTGAAGTAACACAGTCCCAGAAAAACAAACGACGAATGGTGTCCCTCATCTGTGGATGCTAGTGCCAATTACCTAGTTGTAAGTATTTCTTGTGTATGGCCTCCTGACCTTTTGTCCAAAAGCAGTTGGGAGTGATGCATATTGGAAACAACAACAACAACAACAACAACAGAAAGGACTGCATCAAAGAACTGACTGAAACAGTGAACTTCTGCTGAAAACAGTCAACTTCCTCATGGAGAATATTGAGAAAGAGATGAAAAGCATGTTTGGCAGAATGCATGAGCTCTGGTGGGGTGGGGGAATGGGGGGGGACATGGGTCTAGATTTGTTAAAAAAATAAAAATAAATTTATGTAAAAAAATATAATTTATCTGTAGAAAAAAACCACATTGTGATATCACTTCAAAAAAAAAAACTCACTTTTGGTAGAGCATAGGATCATTCAGTGGGTCAGAGCTAAAAATGCGTACTAAGTACACATCCCTCAAGACTGTACTACCAACAGAGACATACGAGCTCTTGACACACTGAGGGGACAGCTGGCAGTGGGCTGACTTAAATGTGGGTAAACAACCAAGACAAGTGATTTCACAATTATTTGGTTGTTTCTAGGCAATCTAGAGCCCAATAATTTAAGCCAACTAGATTGCTTGACTTCATAGCAAGAATGGTCTTCTAAAAACACTCAAGAACTTGCAATGGTTTCCAAGTCTAAATATTTCTGCCTGGCCTTGAAGACCCTCCTTAGGGCAATTTCACATCATTGTTACTTGACTTGCTTAAGGCAGGCTGGTTCTGAGTCACCTTTGCTGTTCTTCAAGTCTACTCATCCTCAGGGTGGAAAGAACAAAAGACCTGTGTCAGGTTCCCCAGGCATGGTATGGTCACTCACCGTGTGACCTCAGCCAAATTATTTATGTAAATCTAATATATCTAATATAAACATGGCCCCATATTACGGGACTTAAACACAAGGGCCAAAGCACCCACATGCACCGTCTCATATCATCTCCCACCAACCATGACTGACGGGAGGTCATCACAACCATTTTACAGATGTTAAAATGGAAAGCAGGCATCGTGGCATAGGCCTGTAATCCCAGCATTTAGGAGGGGGAGGCAGGAGAATCAGAAGTTCAAGGTCATCTGTGGCTACACAGAAAATTTGAGGGCAGTCTGGGATGCATGAAACGCCGTCTCAAGAGAAAAGAAAAGAAGAAAGGAAAGAGGAAAGGAAAGAAGGAAAGAAAAGGAAAGGAAGGGAAAGGAAAGGAAAAAGGAAAGGAAAGGAAATTAGAAGTGAGCCAAGTTGGGAAGAAGGGTTTCAGTGGGAGAGGACAAGAGAGATGGTAATGGGGTGAATATGATCAAAATACATTGTATACATGTACAAAATTGTCAAAATAAATTAATTAAAGCAAGCAAACAAAAAACCCAGAAGCTTTGTAAGTTACTTCTTTGTTCTGTAAACACCAGGTGCCATTATAAAACACAAGTTCTCCAATCTCATATGCAGGGAGCGGGTGGAGACATGACAGGTCTGAAAGTAGTACACGTTCTTGGGCAGTAAGGCAGGGTAAACTGATGGTCAGTAACAGCTAGGAGGGGGACATGATTATAGTTGGGGAACCAGGAAGGCTCCATGAGGGGGATATTTCAACCGTCATCACTGAGGCTTGATTACAGTTGAGCAGTCAGCTATCCATGACTCATACATAGAGCAGTGCTCCAAAGAGCAAGAGGGCAAAGCCAAACGCCCCGCATCTATGAAGATGTCTAGTGTGGCTGTGGTGATCTACACAAAAGAGAAAGCAGTACCAGGACCTCGCAGAACATGGAAGAAGAGCATGAATTTGTGCTATGGGAATACATTGAAGGGTTCCAAGGGAGAGAGGAACTGACCTAATCTATCCTTTTTGGTAATTTGGTGTGATGTCTCAGAGCTGTAGTCACAGCAGGAGGATCAGGAGTCCAAGGCTAGCACTGGCTACATCTTGGGCTCAAGGATAGCCTGAGACATAGGAGACACTCTCAAAAAAATTTTAACTGTAGTTTTGCAATCTTCATAAAATAGAATTTGATGGTATTTAGCACCTCATGTTATTGCCCCCCCAATGTAACGTACTGTATTATATAGATAAGACCAATAGAGTCTAGTTTGTGTCCCCATATGTCCTTCAGTGTGGTTCCATCCATCGGAGCCTTGTTAACCTACCAAGAGGCCCATCCTTGAAACAGACTGTCTCTGACCCTCCCAGAAGTCGCCACGAAATTTCTGAGGTTGGTTTGGGATTTTTTGCCTCCTCATGTCTACACTGGGATTTTGTCTGGTTTGAGCTTGTATGGGACTTGTGTGTGCTGTCACCATTGCTGTGAATTCATCTACCACCTCTGGCCCTTATAGCCTCTCCACTCCCTCTTCTGCAATCATCCCTGAGCCTTGGGAGGCAGAAGTGTGATAAAGGATAAGCAGTCTATAGCCTCTTGTTCTCTGGACATTGGCCAGTTGTGGGTTTCTGCGTTTATCACCAACTGCTGCATAATGTAATTTCTCTGGTGAGAATTGAGAGATGCATTAAGCTATGGATATGACAATCATTAGAAGTCAGTTTAATATAACTATTTGGTAGAAAGCTAGTATTGGGTTCTCCCTTATGTCCTGTGAACTATCTAGTCTCAGGTTCCTAAGCCTGATACCAAGGTCAGATACAGACTCCATTCTAGGAAGCAGACCTTAAATCCTATTAAAGAGTGCTTGGTTACTCCTGTAACATTCACACCACTACTGCACCAGCAGGCAGATCCTGCCAGGCCAGTTGTTATGGCAGCTCATGGAATTCATAGCTGGGTAGAGGTGATGATTATTTTTTCCTTCCAGTACCATGCATAGCTAGCCAGTAGAGATGAGGCTCTGAAGTCAGCACCAGTTTAATTTCTCCCTGATTGTTCTACAGCTCATGTATGTAGTGTCTTCAGTAATAAGGTCTTACAATCTAGTTCTGGTGGGTAACCAAGACCTCCCAGGCAATTGCCAGCATTTGAGGGGTTATGGGGCCCCTGGTCAACAGCTTCTAAAGAGAGCTCAGATTTTAAAAAGAGGTATCTTTGGTTTAGAAACAGGTTGTTAAGAAGCAGAGAGAGCCAGGTATGGTGGCACATGCCTTAAATCCTAGCACTTGGGAGGCAGAGGCAGGTGGATCTCTGTGAGTTCAAGGCCAGCCTGTTCTACAGAGTTCCCGGAAAAGACAAAAAAAAAAAAAAAAAAAAAAAAGTCCAGAGCCTCAGAAGAAACTTTTTTATGGATTTATTTTTATTTTATGTGTATGAGTGTTTTGCCTGGATGTATGTATGTGGACTACATGTGTTCAGTGCCCATGGAGGCCAGAAGAGGGAGTTGGATTCCCTGGAACTGGAGTTACAGATGGTTTTGAACCATCTCTCTGGCTCCCCCTTTTAACTTTTTAATATAAATTATATATATTTGGGGGGGTCTTTTTCGAGACAGGGTCTCCCTGTAGCCCCAGCTGGTCTGGAACTCACTCTGTAGACCAGGCTGGCCTTGAACTCACAAAGATCCACCTGCCTCTGCCTCCCAAGTGCTAGGATTAAAGGTGTGTACCACCACGCCCAGTTTAAAATTAGATATTTTTATGGGGATGTCAATCACGCAGCTAGATATAGTTCCAGAGTGTGGAAGACAGGTTAGTCATCAGCAGACAGATGAGGACAGGTGAGGAGCTTGAGAACACATCCAAGTAAGCTACTACCGCATAAAGGTTACTCTGAGCAGGCTATAGATTTCCCTCAGTGAAGGTTCCCTGTCCTTTTCCATTATCAGAAGAGAATGAGTCTTCCTTGTTTTGATGCTGTGGCTTGAACCTAGGGCCTTGCACATGATTAAGCAAATGCTCTGCCATTGAGCTTCACCGAGGGGCTGAAAACGACTCTTAATCACTAGAAATACTGTTATCACCCTAAAGACTGTATAAGATACCTTACTAAAGTAATGGGTGTCCTCCATTAATTTCCCTTTGTATTTATCTTTCCACAATTTACCACTTTTATAAGTTCAGACTTCCTTTACTTAATTAATTTTAAGATAGGATCTCATTTAGTTCAGCCTTGAATTCTCTTTGTAGCTATGGATGGCCTTGGACTCCAGTTCCTCCTGTTCCTACCTCCCAAGTACTGTGATTAGAGGCATGTACTCACAACACCTACCTTTCTGTTCCTTACTGTGCAAGAATTGATAATTGCAAGGGAGTGGGTAGAACCTGTTAGGGTGGGATGGATGAAAACGTTGCTGTAGATAAGAGGCCAAGGAGCCCAGGTTGTGGGTGGGTCATCTGGAGGTGACTGGGAGAGGGGTAGAAGGAACTCGGTGAATGAACAGGAGACAATGCTGGAACCACAATGCCAGGACAAATCCCAACCGAGGCTGGTGTCCTCAGAGTTCTCCCAAGCACTATGAACAGCAAGCTGTCCTCTGATGCAGGTTTCCTCATTCTTAAACAGGAAACATGAATAATGCATACCTGCCAGCTTGCACAATGTTCATCAAGGAGCTTTGTGAGGCAAGTTCCATCTGTCAGCCCTATCTCTGCTGGCCGGTCGAGTGGATGCTACAAGCCTTCCAACTTGTTATACACTCTTCTGATGGGCCCAACATGCATGGGCATTGCCTGCGAAGCTGACATGGGGACAGAGGGCACCTCGGGCATTAGGGTCTTGAGTGACAGTGAAGTAGACTTTCTGCACCTGTTGGATTCTCCTTCTCTTTTCTTTCTTTCTCTTTCTTTCTTTCTTTCTTTCTTTCTTTCTTTCTTTCTTTCTTTCTTTCTTTCTTTCTTTCTTTCTTTCTTTCTCTCCTTCTCTTTTCTTTCTTTCTTTCTTTCTTTCTTTCTTTCTTTCTTTCTTTCTTTCTTTCTCTCTCTCTCTCTCTCTCTCTCTCTCTCTCTCTCTCTCTCTTTCTTTCTTTCTTTCTGTTGGATTCTCCTACTCTTTCAATCTTTCTTCCTCCCTTCCTTCCTTTCTCCCTCCCTTCCTTCTATCCCTATTTTATGTGTATGCGTTTTGCCTGTGCACCCATGTGTACAATGCCCACAGAGACCAAAGAGGGCATCAGATCCTCTGAAACTGGAGTTATAGCTGGTTATAAGCTACCTTGTGGGTGTTGGGAGCCAAATCCCAGTCCTCTGTAAGAGCAGCCAGTGCTTTTAACTGCTGCGCCATCTCTCCAGCCCAGTTCTACCTACTGCTAATGTGCTGGAATACCTGGTTCAAAACAGAAGCCCTATCATGAATTTCTCAAATACTGGAGCTTTCTTTTAGAAAATGAATCCCTATTTTCTTCTTTCTCTCTTTTTTTTCCTCCCTTCCTCCCTTCTTTCTCTTCCTTCCTCTTTTTCTTTTTTTGAGAAAGGGTCTCATGTAGCCCAGGTCCACTTTGAAGGTGACATGCAGTAGAGGATTTGAACTTTTGATTCTTCTGCCCAACTTATCATTTTTGTTGTTGTTGTTGTTTGTTGTTTTGAGTATTACAAATTTTTTTTTTTTGGTCTTTTTGAGACAGGTTCTCCCTGTAGCTCCAGTCACCCTGGAATTCACTATGTAGACCAGGCTGGCCTTGAACTCACAGAGATTCACCTGCCTCTGCCTCCCAAGTGCTAGGATTAAAGGTGTGCTCCACCGCACCTAGTCTGAGTATTACAAAAATTTATTCAGCATTTAACTTCAACGACAACTTTTTGTCCATAAACTTCTTCAGCTCGGGAGGGTGGCTGCGAAGGAGCAAGCAGCCTCACAGGCTCCCGCGCTGTGTGCTCAGAGTCCAACTTCTCTGTCATCTGTTTTTCAAGCCGAAGTTTTCGTATTTTATTGCTGCCCAAGTAGAAGAGGAAATCTCAGCCATTACATTCATTTCAGGAATATTACTGGAGTCATGTGCGATGCCTGGTGCAGTGAGAAAAAGAGCAGGGCCAGAGATAGAGGGTCCTCCTCTTCCCAGAACCCAGTAGCCATAAAGGGGGCAGATGCTGAACCTGTAGCCACAGTGGGAGCATGCCTACAGCAGAGAATGTGGTTATGGGGAGACTCAGGCCTAAGATAGATCTCAGATCTACACTGATGGAGCAGGGGCCACAAGACCTCCTTCAGGACCGGTTTATCTGCCACCTCAGCCTTCTGTGGAAGAGAACCCCATAATCCAAACCTGCTCCACCTCTAAAACTCAGCCTGCTTCACACCAATGTGTCTTCCTTTCCCTCTCAACCACCCGGAGCCATCCCTGCAGCATTCTGGCAGGGTCTGCGGTGAATAGCTAAACAGGCTTGCAGGAGGCATTCTGAATTCAGAACACTTGGCAGTGGGCAAAGATATCTCGGCCATTTGGAAGAGATTAGGGAGAAGGCACTTGGGATGTGAATCAGGGTTTGCGTACATCTAACTGTAACTTTCCAGAAAGCTGGGACACCCGATTCCAATAAAAGCTTCCCTAAGTATTTCTGGAGTCATTGTGGAGGTGCTGGGCTGTGTACATAAGGGTGGCTTTTCTGGGTCTGTGCAATTATATTTTGTTACTTAGATGAAAACTTCCATCAAGTTTGTGAACCTATGTCCATTTCCCTAGAGGCGTGTCCTGGGCTAGTGAAGTAGGGGAATGCAGGGGCCCGGGGACTGAACTGGGTGGGAGCTCCAGCTAAGACCAAGACTGGATGGAACTCAGTGGGAGGGATGGGATCAGAAGCCAGGTATCGTTGTTCAGGATAGAGCTTTTCCCACCAAGTCTGGTGTGAGGGAGGAGGAGAGCGCTGTGCATGTGACAGAGCTGAGATTTGACTGCATTTGGTTTGTTTTCACTCCAGTGATTTCTGGCTTGGCCAGGCATCTTTATGTCTGAAAAGCCTTAGGCAGGGTCAGAACCAGGACCCAGCTGACTCAGAGAGCCGTGTAGGCTGCACCGCCAGGCAGGGGAGTCCCAGATAGATGGAGATGACTGCCCAGCTGTGCACCTGCCAGCTTTGGAGAGATTAAGCCAGTGGCCAAGCAGAGGGACCAGAGCATGTTCAGTTCCACCAGCCACAGGAGTAGGAGCTTGGGAGGAGAATCTGGGAGGCAATTTCCCAGCAGCCCAAGGTTTTCACTCATTCATTCATTTGTTCTGTCATATTCAATGTATGTTGGCTAATCACCTACTTGGTGCTAGGCAACATGCTCCATGATTGACAGAAACTGTCTTCATGGTTAAATTGTCTCTACCTCTAGACAGACTCCAGTTCATAGCTGTCACTCAATGCAGTTTCTCTTCAGGCTCTGATTGCTTTACTAACTGTAGCAGGACCCAGTACTACTAAGCCAGAGCTGCTGCTGTAGAGAAGAAGAAAACAAGAAGGCTTTGCAGCATACCTACTATGTTCTGGGTCCTGTGTCAGCTCTGGACACATCCTAACATAAGCTTGCATTAGAGCTAAGGAGGCTGGCAACTAGCCCTCGTGTGAGGACAGTAAGAGAGGCTTCATAGCAGGTGACTCATGAGGGGCTCCATGCAAACTGGGCCTTGAAGACCAAGTTTACCAGGTAGAAAATGGGAAGAGAAGGGCTCTCCAGGTGGAAGGGCCATCATGAGCAATGGCTTGATGGCTTGCTCGAGTGCCTAGAGCATGCATGAGGGCCGTGTGAGTAAACAGGAAACTTGAGGGGACAGTAAGGTGGAGCAGCCAGATGTGAAGGCTGGTGAGATAGGGGATATACTGGCAACATATGGCTTCGCACATGCCCCCAACATCTGATCTGAGCAGAGTTTGCTCCTACGTTATGACCTTGAGAAGACTCTCCCTGAACCAACCAACCAACCAACCAGCTTTCAGGAAGCAGTACCATACTTGTCTTTCCACAACCTCCTTCTATGGATGAGAACTGCTAAGATGCATCAGGACAGCTGGAAAAGGTGGATGAAATGGCTGTCAAGGGCTCTGCTGTGGGGCTAGGGTCACAGAAGCACTAGATGACACAGGTCTAACCCACTATTCAGCCACTCAGTTCTTTGCCAGATCCTGTGCAGAAGGATTAAGACTTTCTAGATGGGGTTTGGAGACGTAGCTCAGTTGGCAGACCTGTCTGGCATGCACAAAGTCTAGAGTTCAATCCTTAGCGCAGCATTACACCGGTTGTGGCAGCACACATCTACAATCCCAGCATTTAGAAGGTGGCAGCAGGAGGATCGTAAATTCAGAGTCATCCTGGGCCGGGCCTGGTGGCGCACGCCTTTAATCCTACTAGCACTTGGGAGGCAGAGGCAGGCGGATCTTTGTGAGTTCAAGGCCAGCCTGGTCTACAGAGTGAGTTCCAGGACAGCTGGGGCCACAGGGAAACCCTGTCTTGAAAAGACCAAAAAAAAAAAGAAAAAAAAAAAAGAATACATTTTTAAGGTAATGAATAAACTTTGCAAGTTCCTATCATAAGTGTGGAAAGAAACTATGAAGATATGAAACACAGTAATAGTGATAGGGTAACATGACTGTTATACTTTCAAAATGACAAGGCTTGTTTTAGAAGTGGATATAATGGCGATTAAAAGTGACTGAAAAAATTATGCGTGAAACACACAAAAAATTTATTTCGATAAAAATCATTTTAAAAAAAGAGTAAGAAGTATGAGAAATTAGGAAGAAATGAAGAACCTGTCAAAATATCCATGTTGATAATAACAACAGAATTCTTCATAAAATCTCATATAAAAACCAAGGGCACTATAATATGTATTATTGATCCCCAGTGAGATACACTAATAGTTTATGATCTTAACAGCACTTATTTTTAGAAAGTTATAAATAATCAGAGAAGTATCAGTGCACTGAAAAAGAAGAAAAATATGACTACTAAAGAGCACCGACTGCTTTTGCAGAGGACCTGGGTTTGATTCCCAGCACCCACCTGGGTTTGATTCCCAGCACTCTCCAGTTCCAGGGGAATCTGATGCCCTCTTCTGACCTCCGTGGCATTGCATGACATGGGTGCACCAACCTACATGCAGACAGTACACTGGACACATAAAAAATAATAATAATAAAATCTGTTTTAAAATGAGTTCTACAGTTTCTAAGGAGAATATAATTTAAGAAATATAAACCCACCAATATTTGAACAGAGAATGGCTCTGTGGAAAAC
>VZQC01003723.1:72144-146740 GCA_009823505.1 Rhizomys pruinosus | reverse complement strand
GATATATATGTATGTATATGAGTGTTTTCCATGAATAACTTCTGGAACTGGAGTTAAGAACAGGTGTTACTGTGGATATCCTAAAGCCCACAGACTAGAGTGAAGTGGTTCATTTTAGGATATGTAAATTATATTTTAATTTTTTAAATATAGATACCATCTAAAAAATAAAAATAAATTAAAAAATTAAAAAAAAGAACAGGTGTTAGCCTTTATGTATGTGGGTACTAAGAACCGAACCCAGGTCCTCTGTAAGAGCAGCCAATGCTCTTAACTGTTGAGCCATTTCTCTAGCTTGCTTGTTTGAGACAAGGTCTCAGTCATGGCCCAGGCTGATCTTGAACTCGTGGTAATCTTCCTGTTTCAGCTTCTTTTTTTGGAGGGGGGGGTCATCTTTTTGAGACAGGGTCTCCCTTTAGTCCCAGCTGGCCTAGAGCTCACTATTTAGACCAGGCTGGCCTTGAACCCAGAGATCGCCTACCTCTGCCTCCTAAGTGTAAGGCATGCACCACCATGCCCAGCCTGCCTCAGCTTTTTGAACACTAGCATTGCAGTGGTGCATCACATACTCAGTTAAGAACCATTATCATCTTCACTTTACAGAGAAAGACTGAGGCAAGGAGAAGTAGATTCCAACCCCAGAATCCCACAGCTTAGAAGCAGCAGAGCTGGACCCCGAGCCTAGGAAGGCAGCCATGGCTGGTGTGTTTAGTTTGTCCACTAACCACATAGCAAGGTTGAGAGAACAGTCCTGCCAGCTCTGAGAGCATCTGAGGTGGAAGGGGCTCGGGTGATCTCTGACTCTCTCTGTTTTAGGTGATGAAGCACTTGGTAGTGATCTGTCCCACCCAGAGCCACATAGCCAGTGAGTAGCAGCGCAGGTCCCAGCCTCCTAGGCTGTAACTGTGATGGTTCCCTATTCCCTGGCTCCAAAGTGTGGTTTGGGGCACAGAAGCTCAGACACAGGTAGAAGGTTGTAAGGAATTCAGAATCAAGGTTCCTTCACAGACCTCCTAGCAAAAGCCTGCAGGGTGACAAGATACCAGGTAATTCCTCTGCATTGTACAGTCAGGAAAGCATTGTATGTGTAACCCTTCTGCAACATCTGTCCCTGTGGATAAGGGATTGTAAAACCTGAAATTGTAAGGTACTGTGCTTTCCATCACAGTCACCTCAAGATGGGTCCTCTGAGATGCAGAGGAAGCAGATGGAGCCAGTCCTTTAGGGGGCCCAGGTACACCTGTCACCAATGAACTGTTAATGAACAAGCCACAAGCTAACTCTGTCCAGCCCAGAGAGGATGATACCCAAGACCACAGCATCCACCATCATACCACTGGCCGGCCATTAGAGTGGGCCTAGGTGCCCCTAAAGATTAGAGCAGACAGTTGGCTAAGGAAAAAGAAGATTTAGGGTAGACCTTGCTGGGGACAGGGCCTTAAGTAGCAGTAGCAGCCAAGGGTCAGCAAGATTGAGGATCAAGGGGTTCCCAGCTCCCCTCCTTGACTTCACCACACCTCCCTTGCACCATGATTTGGTTGTTCTTAATCCCATAGAAAGCAGGATGTTCCTGTAGCTTCGGGATCCTCCATCCTCTACATTAGCCCCAATGCAAAGTTTGTTACTGTGAGGCTCTGAGGCTGGGGGTCTCCCAGTGTAGCTTCCTTGGGCTCCATGCACACTCTGGCTGTCCTGGTTGCTGGCCCGCTCCCCAGCTCTATATTCCAGGGGTCAGTGGAGCTGGACAGAGGCAAGAAGAGGGTCAGAGAGCTCAGGGACGACCTGGGTTGCAATGACCCTAGGAACAGGCTAATGGCCTTTGGCTTTCTTTTAGTTCCTCCAAATATGAGTAGCCAGCAAAGCAGAGGGAGTCACACTCTAGCTGAGAGGGAGATGCTTAATGCACTGCCTCCAAGCACAGACTTGACACTTCCTCCACCACCTTCAGACTAGGAAGTCTTTATAGTCTTTTCTTTTTTCTTTTTCATGTATCTCAATACCCATTCTTGGTCCTGTTTGGGAGAACTTTATACTTGACTTCCCATTTGAGCAATCTGTATATGAAAGTTATTTATGTGAAAATCTCTCTCTCAACAAAATACTTGCAAACCGTATACAGACCCACATCAAGAAGATCATCCACCATGACCAAGTTGGATTCATACCAGAGATGCAGGGATGGTTCGACATACGAAAATCAATAAACATCATCAATATAAATGGACTGAAAGACAAAAATTACACAATCATCTCAATTAATGCAGAAAAAGCCTTTGACAAAATCCAGCATCCCTTCATGCTTAAAGTCTTAGAGGGAATTGGATTGGAGGGATCATTCCCCAATGTAATCAAAGCCATATACAGGAAACCCACAGCCAATATCATCCTAAATGGGGAAATGACAGAAACATTCCCTTTAAAGGCAGGAACTCAGCAAGGCTGCCCCCTGTCACCACTCCTCTTCAATATAGTGCTTGAAACACTTGCTAGNAAAAAAAAAAAAAAAAAAAAAAAAGTCAACTCCAGATGGACCGAAGACCTCAACATGAAACCCCAAACTCTGAAGGCGATAGAAGAAAAAGTTTGCAGCATTTTACAAGACATAGGTGTAGGAAAAGGCTTCCTAAATCAGACAGCAGCAGCAGCACAAGAATTAAGGTTGACAATTGACAAATGGGACCTCATTAAACTCAAAAGCTTCTGTACATCAAAAGAAACAATAAAGGAAGTGAAGAGAAATTCCACAAAGTGGGAGGAAAACATCACCGCAGAAACATCTGACAAAGCATTGATTTCCAGAATGTATAAACTGCTCAAAAAACAAAGAAGAAAGAAAACAAATGACCCACTCGAAAGATGGAGCAAAGAGCTGAACAGAGACTTCACAAGTGAGGCATTAGAGATGGCTGAGAAACATCTTTGAAAAGTGTTCAATGTGGGCTGGAGAGATGGCCCAGCAGTTAAGAGCACCGACTGCTCTTGGAGAGGACCCAGGTTTGATCCCCAGCACTCACATGGAGGCTGAGAACTGTCTTTGACTCCAGTTCCAGGGGAGTCTGATGCCCTCTTCTGACCTCTGCGGCATTGCACGACATGGGTGCACCAACCTGCATACAGACAGTACATTTGTACACATACAAAATAAATAAAATTTTTAAAAAGTGTTCAACATCACTAATAATTAAGGAAATGCAAATTAAAACTACTTTAAGATATCATCTCACTCCAAAAAGACTGGCTAGGATCAAGAAAACAAATGATACCAAGTGCTGGAGAGGTTGTGGGGAAAGGGGAACACTCATCTATTGCTGGTGGGAATGTAAACTTGTACAGCCACTATGGAAAGTAGTATGGAGAACCCTTGGAATACTTGGAATGAACTTAGCACCTGATCCAGCCATACCACTCCTGGGTATGTACCCACAAGACTCATCTTACTGCAGAGATACATGCACGGCCACGTTTATTGCAGCTCTGTTCACAATAGCAAGGAGCTGGAACCAACCCAAAAGTCCCTCAACTGACTAGTAGATAGAGAAAATGTCGTACATCTACACAATGGAGTTCTTTTTTTTAATTTTTTTAAATTTTATTTATTTCTGTATGTGTATGAATGTACTGTCTGCATGCAGGTTTGTGCACCTGTGTCATGCAATGCCGCGGAGGTCAGAAGGGGGTGTCTGGTTCCCCTGGAACTGGAGTTCTCCTGGAATTGGAGTTTCAGATGGTTCTCGGCCGCCATGTGGGTGCTGGGGATTGAACCCGGGTCCTCTGTAAGAGCGGTCGGCGCTCTTAACCGCTAGGCCATCTCTCCAGCCCTACACAATGGAGTTCTATGCAGTGGTAAAGAACTGTCTGCATGCAGGTTTGTGCACCCGTGTCATGCAATGCACTCGGAGGTCAGAAGAGGGCATCGGATTATCCTGGAATTGGAGTTTCAGATGGTTCTCGGCCGCCATGTGGGTGCTGGGGATCGAACCCGGGTCCTCTGTAAGAGCGGTCGGCGCTCTTAACCGCTAGGCCATCTCTCCAGCCCTACACAATGGAGTTCTATGCAGTGGTAAAGAAAGATGACATCATGAACTTTGCAGGTAAATGGTTGGAGCTAGAAGATATCATGTTGAGTGAAGTAATACAGTCCCAGAAAAACAAACGCCGAATGGTATCCCTCATCTGTGGATGCTAGTGCCAATTACCTAATTGTATGGCAAACTGAGCAACGTCAATGTAATCTGAAAACAACTGTGCTCTTATATTGTAGAATCCCTTTAAAAAAATAAAATTACAGCTTTAAAAAAAAGAAAAAGAAAATCTCTCTCTCTCTCTCTTTCTCTCTCTCTCTCTCTTCAGAAATACTGACAAAACTTTACCTCTCAGTGGCTTGCTGGGTAACTTCAGGCAACCTCTAGCCCCCTGTGGGGGTGGGGGTGGAAGGATAAGGAATATAGTCAAGTTGTCCTTCTCTGAGCCAGTTTTAGAAGATCTCTAAAAAGACTTCAAAGGCTAAGTATAGAATCTTATGCTTGCAATCCTAACACTTGGGAGACTGAGGCAGGAGTACTACCATGAGTTCAAAGCCACCCAGGACTATACAGCAAGTTATAGGACAACCTAGGCTATTCAGTGGGACCTTGTCTAGATATAAAACAAAAGACTTTAGATAGTAGATGGCATCTGAGGGCATCTGAGGGTGGTTCAGGGGTCGAGGTTCTTGCCCCATCTCCAGTTGGTGCAGCTGTTATTATCTATATGACAACAATGAGTTGCCCACTAGCTTTTGTGAACAAAATGGTCTCGACACTTTCTCCATTTGGGCCACTGAAAGCTGGGTCCCATGGGCTCAGTTGGGGCTATGCTTCCCCTCAGCTATCGAGGCTCTAGGACAGTGGCAAGGCCATTCCCCAGGATCTGGGGACACAGAAGTCTTGTCTGAATCTAGGACACCTGCAGCTGTCTCCATCAGTTCCTTCTTGCCCTTCACTCAACTAAAACTTCACACAGAAGCAGCAAGGGAGGCTGAAGACGCAGCTTCAGCTTCATTCAGCAAGCAGCTCAGGCCCTGGAAGCAGAAGTTCAGCTCAGGAAAGATCCAACAATCCCTCCCTCCAAAGGGCTGGCCACAAGCTGGGAAGACAGCAGTCCCCACTGACTCAGCAATTTCACTGCTGGAAACTCATCCCAAGGAGATGCTGCAGAAGAACAGGCCACATGCATAAAAGATGCTCACTGTGGCATTACTCAAAATAGCCCAGATTGGGAACCACCCCTCTACCCAGAGGCAGGGAAGCATCAATGAGATGGAATATTATGCACCTACTAAAATCAGCATGTGAAGGCCATGTGGAAACATGGACTTGACATTGATGATCAAAGGGAAACTGCATCAGTCAGGTCCCTTTCTTTTTCCTACCACAGGGGGCCCTGCAGGAATGAAGAATTGTGTTGGGGGAGTGGTATATTGTGAATGACTTGTTCTCTGAATCACATATATAATTACAGTTTACTGTGGTCTGGGTCTGGTGTGGGGCTTGAAAGACAGAGCAGAGAATGGAAATGGATTTTCCTGTTCATCTCCAGCTTTAAATTCAATGATATGTTTTTCCTCCAAATGTCCTTCAATTCTGCCACAGCATCATCTTCCAACAAAGACCAGCTGATGAAAGAAAGAAGTGAAGAAGAAGCTCCCTTCCATCTGGAACACGTATGTCATTCCAGGTGTCAAAAGCACCTCCTACTACATTACATACATGTTAGAAGAAACCCGAGTGGAATCCTAGCAGTGACATTTCAGTCTCATGATGTCTTGGTTTCCGTGCTGCAAAAGCATTTTTTTAAAAAACCCATGTTAGAAAAAAAGTTAGAACTTGTTACTAATCTCGTGGCTGAATAATTAAGTGTGCCTAATTCTGAAAGTAGCAAGCGAAATTATGCAGTATCAGAAGTGACAATTCTCATACCTTCACCGTCTCGTCTATACCGACATGGTTTTAGCTTAGCTTTATAGCTAAGCCACTCTGCCAGGAAACCTAATAAAAGAAAGCAAAAATATTTCTGTTTCGATCAAGCTGCCATTTGAGAATGACTTTTTTTTTTTTTGGTCTTTTCGAGACAGGGTCTCCCTGTAGCCCCAGCTGTCCTGGAACTCATTCTGTAGACCAGGCTGGCCTTGAACTCACAAAGATCCGCCTGCCTCTGCCTCCCAAGTGCTAGGATTAAAGGCGTGCGCCACCACGCCCGGCGAGAATGACTTTTAAATATGTTCTTCTTTATGGGTAAATCTGACAGCAGATGCATAATTAAAGACCCAATGGAGAGCTTCTTTTTAATCTTTTCAAAGTAAGCCAATAAAACATCCCTTAGGGTATGAGATGATGGATTAATGTTATTTGGACTGTTTTGAATATCTCCAAAAACAGCTGAGAACCAATGAGGAACATAAGCCACTGTCTTCATTCTTTGTTCAACGGACTCTAGACACCGTTGATAACGATGTGCCAAAGACCACACTTGCATCTGCCATGAATGATGTTGCTTTGGTTGTTTCTTAAATGGAAGAATGCAGATATGGATGCATTCACATTAAAATAAACTTCATTCCAATGCCCAGGGAATATGTCACAGAGGATAAATGGGAGAAGTAATAATTACCCAGAGTTTCAGTTCTGTGTGAGCAATCAGTATGAATAATTTAGACCACAAAGTGTTGTTGTTTTTAACCTTGCTTGAGCTACTCAGATGGACTTTCCGTGTAGACTCAACTACTGCTGAATAATCACAGACACGTTTACCCCACTGGCTCTCTGCTGTGTGGTCACATGTGTGTTGCACAGTTGCAAAGTGCCCAGCTCTGGATACGGAGCCCCGTTCAAGCCAAATGTCGGGACAAATACTCCATCTCACTATGATGTTCCATCCGACCTTGAGTACACACAGACAGATTGAACCTTCCTTTATGTTGTCCAATACCAAAGGCCTAGTCCTGTCTTTCTGTGACTTCCCCTGCACATATCCCCTTGAGGAGGAGAGGGTGTGTCCACATACATACTTGAGTGCAATAATGAAAAAATGTGGCTGGGACCATTCTTCACCAGAACATTCACATATATATATATATATATATATTGTCCTATTGAGACAGGGTCTCCCTGTAGCCCCAGCTGTCTTGGAACTCACTCTGTAGATCAGGCTGGCCTTGAACTCACAAAGATCCGACTGCCTCTGCCTCCTGAGTGCTAGGATTAAAGGTGTTCGCGCCACCACACCTGGCTCTATAGATGCTTCTAACCCATCTGCCCGTAAGGTATGTATGATCCTTCAAATTTTCTCTGTACTTAATTAATTCCTGGCCTGACCCACAAACTAGCCCCTGCCCTAGTGCCAGGCAGGCAGACAGACAGATGGATGCACAATAATTAAATATATGCATTAAATTATTGTAACATATACTATATAACTTTGACTCTGAATCTAGGTGAATCCCTCATTAACTATGTGACGTTATGCAAATCTCCACACTGTACCACATAGACCTGGCCCATGGATTTCCTTCTTTTTCTGCTCACTTTCAGTGAGGATGCCTAAGGAATCCTGCAATTCAGCTACTCAGGTTGGAATATTCTTTAACCCCTCCCTTTCAGAATGTACTTTTTTTTGGGGTCCCCCATTAGCCCCAGTTGGCCTGGAACTTCCTATGTAGACCAGGCTGGCCATGAACTCACAAAGATCCACCTGCCTCTGCCTCCTGAGTGCTGGGTTTAAAGGTGTGCACCACCACGCCTGGCTCAGAATGTATTTTAATCTTTCAAAATATAGCACTGGGCCTGAAACACACAATACTTCATATTTATGGAACAAAGGGTCATCTGCACTAAAGACTAGCTGGACCATTTACCTGAGTCTATACAACATACAAAAAGAAATATCCTGTTTCATTAGGTAGGAAACATGGTTGAATCAAGTCACTTTGGACCCCTGAATTCCACGATGCTGCATGAACTACACACACGGTCATGGACATTGATCAAGTAAAACTAAGAAAATGATAGCTTTCCTCTTCCTTGGGGGAGGTAGCAGAGGATTCCGACTACCCATTTAGAATTGAGCTTTGGTTCCCTTTGTGGTTGAATCCATAAAACCATCAGCAGTAATAACAACTGGTCATTTAAAGAGAAGGAACTATATGAGCAGAGAAGAAACTGACATATGTAGGTCTTTACTGAAATCCTCATCCAAGTTCATCTTCCACAGAGAAGGCTGAAATGATAATCACACTAGCTGGGGATTCAGCAGAACTCACTTGATTGACATAAGTGACCAATTTAAACCACTACCCCAAAATGTCACAGCAGGCAGACAGCTGGCGGAGACTACTCATGTGGCAGTCTTGATATCCCTGCAGAGGGCCAGTTCAATCTGAGCTGTCCACAGTCTGGTTCGAATATTTCCCTGTAGATTTTGGAAACAATGTGCTAGGCTATTCAACCCACCACACAGCTTCAGTGTGTCTCCCCTCCACACCCCCCCACACTGCTTGCCTACGTCTAAAAACACACATCAAGAGAGAACATAGTTCTTTTCTGCTTGACTGAATAACACCCAATCCTTCCAGCAGATTAAAGGCCAGGGCATGGAACAATTTTTGAACAAGCGGGCTAGATTTTGTGCACAGAGCTGAAGCTTTGGAAGCCAACCCTGCCTGGGTTTAGAATCTCTCTGAAGGGGCAATGAACGGAAGATTTCTGGGAGCTCATGAGAGAGGTACAGTGAACACAGATCACAAGAATAGGGTCTTTGGATGGATTCACAGCCTATATGAGAAGAGGACACTGACAAGAGCATTCTCTTCTCCTGCAGTTCCATTAGGACACTAGGATAAGGGTGTCACTGGGAGAAGGATGCTGTGACATAATGTGTTTACAGGTACCTAGGTACCTCTTGGTAGAAGAAAAAGGGAATATTTACGAGAGGAAGAATACATGTCAACAATAAAGTATAAACACATGATGTCATCCTCCAAGATTAAGCATCCTTAGTACTTTTGAAGCACTTAAAAAAAAGCCTCCAGTTGCTATAGCAACTTGATGCAGCTCTTAAAAGGGGATTTTTTTTTGAGGGGGTCATTTTATATCTTCAATCACCATAACAACATGATATATTTTTTAAAGGGTATTTTTATCTAATTTGTGTAGACTTTGGAGTCGGTCCATATTTGTCTTTTCTATTTAAAATAATCAGATCAAACATGACACATGCAAAAAATGGAAGGAAGGAAGCTCTTTCACAGAACACAGATGACACATACATAGGAAAGGGAGAGAGAGAGAGAGAGAGAGAGAGAGAGAGAGAGAGAGAGAGAGACCCAGTGACATCTTCTGCTGCTTATCTCCTGATCATGCGTACACCACCCTACACCACCCTCCCAGCCTCGGTGCAGTTATAGGCAGTTAGTTCATTCCCATGCGCTCCAGGCTCTGAGCCTGGCACAGGGAAGAGGTGTTTATAGAGTTCCACACGTTTCAGCCCTGTAAGTACAGCTCCTTCCTTCCAAAGGGCACCACTAGTTACCTTGGGGTAACTAGGATGGCCAGTCTTGTGCTTCTCCTACCCTGAGTCTCAAGCAAGAGTGTGGGTGGGACCCACACCAAGTCTTGTCAAAGTGAGAAGCTAGAGCTGTTCCTTCTGCGCTCCGTAAGCTGAAGACACGGGGAGGGGGGGCTGTTTCACAAGATGCTGAAGGCCCAGGGAAAGGGGAGGGTGGGGAAAGTGAGGGTGGGTGGAGTATCTCTCTCCGGAAGGAGCTCCAGGGGAGCGTTGAGGTCTCAAGAACCAACCCAGCATATGCCAAAAGTGCAAAGTAGAGGGAACTGCCTCCAGCCCTTGGGTACCTCTCGACATCACCACTGGCTGAAAACATTGGCGAGGAAACAAAGAAAAGAGGTTAAGAATCTGAAGGAGAAATTGGGGTGTTTGGGGTGGGCAAAGCCAAGGCGGACTGCATGAAACACCACAGCGGGATGCCTGGCTTGGGAGTAACGGACTTGACTTTGCGGGGGTGGGGCAGTGTTTTGACAGGAGCAGAAGTACTGAACGAAGGAGATCTAGGGAGTAAAAGAGGAAAACCACGGGTCAAAGAAGGGGACAGTGCAAACGTGGAGGAAATTAAGACGCTGGGAAGGGAGGGAGAAATGGCTTTCGCAATCACCTACTGAGGACAGAGACCTAGGTGGGGTGCGGGAGAAAACCGAGCCGCAGAGGTTGGACGTGGACCCGCAAATGCCTGGCAGCTGGCTGAGGATCTCTGGGTTCAGACACACTATCAGGAGAGGGAACACTGGTGAGCACCAGAGATGGTCCACTCAGGCCAGCTCCCACGCCGAGAGCAGGAAAGGGAAGTAGGCGGACGTGTGGAGACGAGAGAGGAGACAAAAGTAGGCAGAGGACAGCAGAAGGGAAAGAAGGAAGGAGCGGGTGCGCGGACCCAGGCTCGGATCGCCGGACAGGGCAGAGGGAAAGGCGCGCAGAGGAAAGGCGCGGGGCGCGCCGCTCACCTATGGTCGACACCACGGTGCCCACGAAGTAGAAGGCGCCCGGGAAGTCCCAGCGCGGGCGCAGCGCGTCGGCACGGACCCCGGCGGCCAGCGCGGCCTCGTAGTGCCGGAGGAAGGCGCGCAGCTCGGGCTCCGCCACGCCGTGCGCCGCGCTGAAGTTGCGCAGCGTGGCTCCCCAGCGCGCCCGCGCCTCCGCCTCGCCCGGGCTCTCCAGCGCCGAGAAGACGGTGGCGCCCGCCACCAGGTAGAGGCCGATGAGCGCCGCCAGCAGCACGAAGCGGCCGGTGTCCTCGTTGAGGTGTGAGCGGCGGCAGCAGCAGCAGCAGCAGGAGGGGCGCGGCAGGCGGCGGCGGCAGCGGCGGGGCGGGGGCCGGGGGCTGCGGGAGGACATGGTCCGGAGCTCAGCCCCGGGGCTGGGGCGGCGCTTGGAGCCCGGGCCGCGACATCCCCGCCGCGGGAGCAGCAACGTGAGAATGGTGGCCAGGGGTCGGGGGCCGCCGCGGAGCCCCTCTGTCGCCCCCCTGGAGCCGGGACAGCGGCAGCTCAGGCCACGCACAGGTCGCGCGGCCCAGTGGGGACCCCGGCTGGAGCGCGCCTCTCCGCGCCCCGACGCCTCGCCGTCGCCCGCCGCTCCTTCCCCGCCGCCCTCGGGCGCCGGACTTCGGGGCTGGAATCCTGCCGCCCTGTGGCCGGAGTCCGGGGGTCCCCGGGCCGCATACTCCTTTCCGGACAGGCCGCGGGCTGCGGGCAGGAGGAGCCGTGGAGCCCGGGCGACTAGGACCGGGGCGCGGTGGGCCGGCGCGGAGCGAGTCCTCTGCGGCGTCCCATGCGGCTCCTAGCCGGAGGCTGCGCGGACAGTCCTGCTTCCACGCCCAGGGCTGGGCTGGCGGCGTCGGCTTGGGCGCCTCGGAGCCAGCCTGGTCCGCCAGGGAAGCGCTCCCTTCCCGGTTCCAGGCGAGGAGCCACCCGACACGGAGAGGCGGAGTCACCCGAGCCCGGGGCGGGGTGTTGGGGAGGGTTGAGCAGGGAAGGGAGGAAGGGGTGGAGAGCTGGGCCGCTGCGACGCCTCCGGGCGGTTCAGGCGGCACCAATGCGGGCGGCGGGAGCAGGTGTCCCACTGCGGCGCTCGGCAGCCGCCGCGCTGGACCGGCGCGTCTTGCGCGTCTCGGCGCCCGGGCTCCGAATCCGTTCCTTTCTCCAGCCAGGGGGAAACTTTGCTCAACTTGCTGCTTGGCGGTCTCCAGGGCCGGGGGCCACCGGGCGCCAATTCTCGACTCCGGATCCTTCGGCTCCAGCCTGAAGTTTAAGTTCCTTTCGCTCACTCTTGCTCCTGGATCCCACCGCAGCTCCAGGACCCAGCGGAGCCCTCTGGGGGAAAGTGACTGGCGCGGGGACAGAGGAGAGGCCGTCTCCCGGCTCGCTGCGCGGCGGGAACCGGCGCCGCTGCTCCCCCTCCGGAACGAGCGGGAGGCCGGCGTCAGCACCGCGGACAGCGCATCGGTGCCGCAGCCGGGGTGGGCGGCTCCAGGGCTGCGGGGGCCGGCCACGCCGGGCGAGGCCGCGCACCCCGCCGCGCAGTGTCCCCCAAACCCTCCCTGTTTGCCTTTCTACCCACGGTGTGTCCCTCCCAGTGCCGAGGCAGGTGCGGTCTCCGAAGCGGCGTGTCGATAGGGTGGGGACGCTGCGGAATAGAGAAGGAGGAGGAGTCACGCGCAGGTGGCGGTCCCAGGGCCTTCTCTCGCTTCTCCGGCTCACCCGCCCAGGGGCGAGAGCCTGGATACAGCCCCGGCTGCGGTAGAGGGCAGAGGAGGTCAGGGGCTCGCCACCGCTCCCCATTTGGCTGGCGCGGGGGACCGTGCGCTCTGCAGCGTCCTGGGGAAGTGGTCGCCTCCTTCTTGCCCTTATCGGCCGGCCGGAGAAAGATAACAAGGGCCCTTCTCTGCGGGACAGAACCCTATTTGGCTGGGACCATAAAGTTGTGCAGCGAGGAACAGCTTCGGTACAGACAGAACACCACCCTCTAGGTAGCCAGACCCCTTTCCTCCCCTTCTCTCTTTTACTGGTCGCGGGGAGGAGGATCTTAATATACATAGATGACCTGAAAGGAAGATTCTGACGGTGACTGTGCTTAGATTTTCCAAGTGTGTGAGTGAACTGTGGCAAAATTCGGAGCTGCCCCGGGTCCCCGCCTGCATCCCCAAACCAAGGCTTTCTGGCTTCCCCTGTAGGAAAATTCCAAGCCAAGGTCTAGTCAGAGTGGTGCTGCAGCGTTGATCTCCTAATGACCCGCTGCCACTCACTGAACATTTCACAGTTATGAAACTGGTGTCCTCTGACCGACACCTAGAAGCACAGACTTGGACTAGAGGCATGAGAGCCTGGAGTGCTGAGCGACACCTGACTTGGGATGTGGAGTATGATGAACATAATCATAATCTTACATCTTCCTGGAGACACTGCTCCAGTGTGTTATGGGTCGAAGGGACTGTGTTCTTCTTCCTATGTGCACACGGGGAGAAATCCACCCCACCGTGGGCCTCAGACCTGGATGATGAGTGGCTAGTTATAATGTGAAAGGAAAAACAGCTTATTCAGTGAGAAATCTGACCCCCCCATTCATTTCTGGAGCACAGTGGAACCTTTATCCAAACATCAGCCATCACAATTGCAAACTATTATTATTGTCAACTACTCTCTCCCGAGTCTCCCCTGGGCTCTCTGCTGTTGTCACCCCAATCTCTCACACTTACCAGCCCCTGTGGGCCGTGACAATGACTTAACCATGGACCTCTGGGACTGAGTGCCACTTGGCTAGTGAGCTTTGAAAGAACCCCTGAGAAATATCACTTCAAGAGTTGGCCCCGGAGCCTCCAGATGCAGCTGAAAGACACTGCCAAGCCTCCCAGGGCTTTGCCCAGACTTCCAGAGCAGGGGCAGGTGCTTTACTGCAGTGCCCAGTTGGCAGAGATCCTACCCTGTCCTCTGACTTGTGATTCTAGCTTGATTAGCACCAACCCCTTGGCATCAATTTCAACCCTGAGTGACCATATCAATTTATATAATAGGGAAATGATGAGTTCCCTGCCCATGGATGTGGTTCCTTTAAGGAACTAGCCCCTTGATGAATGTGGCTTTTGCCCACTCAATCAATATATAAGTCATTGGCTGCCAGTTGGCTATCCCCAGTGCTTTTATCTCAGCCCCAAATTGCTGCAACAGCCTTGTAGGGGTAGGACTTGCTATGGCAAATGCCTCTCCACTAGGTCCCTCCTGACTGCCTGACTGCTGTGATCAGGCCCATTTAGTCTGATCATGTGACACATATCTAAACCATAATCTCCAATGGCTCCCCAGTGCTATACAAATTCGACATTTAAATCTTTGAGGTTGTGATTCAGAGCCTTTAATGACATGATTCCACAAGGAGGAAAAATCCACCCAGCCTTGCTTGCTGCCTCTTACTCTTCAAACGCTGTGGTCCCAACCTTGGCACCAGGCCATTGCTTGTGCTGTGGGCACCTTATCGTCATCTCTTCAAATACAGTCAGCTCAGTTAGAGTTTCTTTTCTTTTTTCAAAAACATTTGTTTTACTTATTTGTGCGCGCGCGCGTGTGTGTGTGTGTGTGTGTGTGTGTGTGTGTGCATACTACTGCATGTGTGAAGATTAGGGGACAACTTGTGGGATTCGGTTCTCTCTTTCTACCATGTGGGTTCCAGAGATTGAACTCAGGCCATCCGGTTTGTTGGAAAACACCTTTACCCACTAAGCCATCTTACTGATCCATATTTTTTTTTTCTCCAAAACTTTTCATTTGTAGGAAAATTTGGCCAAGTTACTTTTTGAACCCCAAGCTTCTTGAATCTTCCACAAACTCAAGAACTTTAAGATAAGCAAACAGGTAAAGCCTCTCTCCTTTCCATTCCTCCTTCTTCCCCTTTCTCCTTCCCTTTCTGTTATTTATAAAGGAAAACACAATGCTGGAGTATTAACCAGGAAAATTAGTAAGATCAAATGCAACCTCAACTGGCATTTCCAACAGAAAAGGTACATCTATTACATACAAAACACCAGTGATCATAGCAGCAGAATGAAAACAACAGATCTATCAGCTGACAAATGAGAAAATAAAATAAAGCATGTCTGTAAATGAAACAGCAGCAAAGGAAATGAAGTACTGACATGGGCAACAACATAGAAAAATCTTTAAACATTGTACTTGAATCCAGGTGTGGGGGCGCACACCTTTAATCCCAACACTCAGGAGGCAGAGGCAGGTGGCTCTCTGGGAGTTCAAAGCTAGCCTGGCCTACATAGTGAGTTCCAGGACAGCTGGGCTATAGGAGATCTGTCTCAAAAAGACACACACAAATTTGTACTTGGGAAAAGCCAGTAACAAAAGACCACATATTATGATCCCATTTGTGTGACTTGTTCATAACAAGCAAATCCAAAAAGACAGAAGCAGATAACTGGTGGCTTAGGGGTTAGGGGTGTATGAGAAGGATGATTAATGGGTATGGGTTTCCATTTAAATGTGGTGAAAATGTTCTAAAGTCGATTGTGGTAATGATTGTATAGCTCTGTAAATAGACTAAAGAGCATCCAATTATATGCTTTAAAAGGCTGAATTGTATGGTATGTGAACTAGAGCTCAATAAAGCTGTTTAAGAAGTGCAAGTGCAATTAACTGGACAAGTCTTTATTTTAAAAATAGGAATAGAGCCCCATATGATGTTGCATTTTTGTAATCCCCACACTGAGGAGACTGAGGCAGGACTATGAGTTAAAGACCAACCTGGGGCCTGGAGAGATGGTCTAGCAGTTAAGAGCACCGACTGCTCTGGCAGAGGACCCGGGTTCAATCCCCAGCACCCACATGGTGGCTGAGAACTGTCTTTAACTCCAGTTCCAGGGGAATCCGACACCCTCTCTGACCTCCGTGGCATTGCACAACATGGGTACACAAACCTACATGCAGACAGTACACTCATACATATAAAAATAAATAAATAAAATTAAAAAACAACAACAACAACAAAAATCTTAAAAAAAGAAAAAAAGACCAACCTGGAGGGGCTGGAGAGATGGCCTAGCAGTTAAGAGCGCCAAATGCTCTTGCAGAATACCCGGGTTCGATCCCCAGCACCCACATGGCGGCTAAGAACCATCTTTAACTCCAGTTCCAGGGGAATCCAACACCCTCTTCTGACCTCCGCGGCATTATACAACATGGGTGCACCAACCTACATGCAGACAGTACATTCATAACACATAAAAAATAAAGTAAAATAAAATTAAAAATTAAAAAAAAGACCAACCTGGAATAACAAGTAACAACAAGTTCCAGACCAGGTTGGGCTACATAGTGAGACTCTGTCACAAGCAGGCACACAAGAAAACAAACAAATAAACAAGACATCCCCCCTGAAAAAGACCACAAAAAGGAAAAAGATAATTCATCTCAAGGAAAATAATGTCTTTAAAACAAAAAGTGTAAAGGAGGATGACAGAGGCCAGTCCATAGAGTGCTTGCTAGTATAAATGGAGCACCACATAAAGCCTACTGTGATAACACATGCCTGTAATCCCAGCATTTGGGAGTACAGGTGGGAGAATCAGAAATTCAAAGTAGGTAGTGAGTTTTGAGGCCAGCCCAGGATGCATGTGACTGTCTCAAAAACAAGCACAGTAATTTCAAAAGTGGAAAACTGGAGCCTGTTAAGCTGTGACAAAGAGAAAATTGATTATAAAATTAAGTTTGAACGAAGGAATTTGTTCCAGAAAGTACTTTCTTTTAAAAATTTATTTGTAGGGCTGGAGGGATGGCCTAGCGGTTAAGAGCGCCGACCGCTCTTGCAGAGGACCCGGGTTCGATCCCCAGCACCCACATGGCGGCTGAGAACCGTCTGCGACTCCGGTTCCAGGAGAACTCCAGTTCCAGGGGAATCCGAGACCCTCTTCTGACCTCCGCGGCATCGCACGACACGGGTGCGCAGACCTGCATACAGACAATACATTCATACATATAAAAATAAAAAAAATAAAAAAATAAAAAATAAAAAATAAAAATTTATTTGTAGCTGGGCGTGGTGGCACACGCCTTTAATCCTAGCCCTTGGGAGGCAGAGGCAGGCAGATCTCTGTGAGTTCAAGGCCAGCCTGGTCTACAGAGTGAGTTCCAGGACAGCAGGAGCTACAGGGAGACCCTGTCTCAAAAAGACAAAAAAAAAAAAAAAAAAAGATTAATTTGTGGCGCTGGAGAGATAGCTCAATAGTTAAGAGCACTGCTGCTCTTCTAGAGGACTGGGTTCAGTTCCCATCACCCACACGGAGGCTAACAACTGTCCATAACTCCAGTTACTGGCGCCCTCTTCTGACCTCTGAGGGTATTGCACAACATGGATGCACTTACATAGATATACGCAATATAGTCACACAGATAAAATAAAAATAATAAATTATATATTACATATATAGGTATTTTTGAGACAGGGTCTCCCTGTAGCCCCAGCTGGCCTGTAAACCCCCATATAGACCAGGCTGGCCCAGAGATCTGCCTGCCTCTGCCTCCCAAGTGGGATCAAATGTATACCACCATGCCTGACAAAATATTTTTAAAAATATACTTTTATTGAATTTTTGTGCATTTCATATACAACATCTTAGTCCCCTATACTCCCTTCCACACCGGCACTCTCCTATAGCCCCCAGTGGATTTCACGCATCCTATTATTTACATTAAGGACTATTGAGTCAAGTTAGTGTCCCCTCATGTTTCTCAGTACAAATTTATCCACTGACTCTAGTCAGCCTATCTAGAGTCACTCCCTTAAAAAAGATCAGGTCTGGGGCTGGAGAGATGGCTCAGTGGTTAAGAGCGCTGACTGCTCTTGCAGAGGACCCAGGTTTGATCCCCAGCACCCACATGGCGGCTGAGAACCGTCTTTAACTCCAGTTCCAGGGGAGTCTGACACCCTCCTCTCACCTCTGCGGCATTGCACGACACGGGTGCACAGACCTACATGCAGACAGTACATTCATATACATACAAAAAAATAATAAAAAATAATAATAAAAGGTCAGGTCTTCCTCACCCAGCAGTAACCAGCTACCCAATAGTTCTTCAGCTAACATCGGGGCCTCTTGCCCATTTCCACAGTTCTATGTGAGGCATTTGTCTGCTTGAGTTTGCATGGATCTTGTGCATGTAGTCGCCATTGCTGGAAGTTCATATGAGCAAGGTCCCAGGAGCCTGTAAGACTCTATCTATTTCCATTTGGTCATGCACCTCCCCCCTGGATCTTACAATATTTCTGCTCTTTCTTCCGCAATGGTCCATGTGCCCTGGGTTAACTGCCCTCTGTTGTATGAGGGAGCTTCATTGAGAAGAGTCGAGATGAATTAGTACTCTCTTCCCCTTGTTCCTTTGTGTTCCATGAGTCTTAGATGTAAAAGTTCCAATGTAGATGTGCTACTTAGGGTTGGGCATTTCACAGACAATTAATCTATGTGTGTGACCAGTTGTGGAACTCTGTAATAGTCTCTGTCTTTTGCAAAAGAAGCTTCTTTGGTGAGTAGTGACTGGCATACTTTGTAAATGTAAGACTCCATATTTATCATATAGTAAGCAGTTACATTTGTCTAGGGATGTGACAGCCTTGTGGTGTTCTCTAAGATCTATTAACTCTCCAGCCATGTGTATTTGGCTCTGTTTGCAGTACCACACATGAGTTCCCTCCTATTGAGTGGGCTTTACATCCAATTAAGTAGCTGTTGATTCCCTCCAAGATAAAAGTGCTGTTACCTTCCCAATATAGTTTGTTATTCTTGTCATTGTTGGGGTTATTAGGCCTTAAAGCTGGGGTTGGACTTTTGAGGACCAGTTTGTTTCCCAACCTTCTGTCCAGAGGCTGCGTGTTCTTTGTCTAAATTCCCCTTCCATGGGAATCAGCATTTCAGTTGAGAAAAATGGTTTTGTTTTGTTTTTTTTTTTTTTTGGTCTTTTTGAGACAGGGTCTTCCTGTAGTCCCAGCTGGCCTGGAACTCACTCTGTAGACCAGGTAGGCCTTGAACTCACAAAGATCCACCTGCCTCTGCCTCCCGAGTGCTAGGATTAAAGGCGTGTGCCACCATGCCTGGCGAGAAAAATGGTTTTTAAATGTCTCCTTCAATTCTTTCTCATTTAAAATCTGATCCAGATTTTTTATTTTGTAGGTAAAGCCATAATACATGTATTGATTTTGTCTCAAATGGATTTTGACATAACTTTTTAAGACCATATCAGCCCGGGATATAGTACAATTGTTTGTCACTTGCCTGGTATGTGCTAGAGCCTGGGTTTAATCCCCAGTATTGCCAAACAAGCAAACAGAAAACAACACAAATAGTTAGATATAGTTGCTCACAGCTCTAATCCTAGAAGTTGGGAGGCTATGACTTTGAAGATGACTTAGACTACATAGTGAATTCCAGACTAGCCTAGACTACAGAGTGAGATCCTATCTTTAAAAAAAAAAACAAAAACCCGGGGCTGGAGAGATAGCCTAGCAGTTAAGAGCACCGACGCTCTTGCAGAGGACCCGGGTTCGATCCCCAGCACCCACATGGCGGCTGAGAACCGTCTGTAACTCCAATTCCAGGAGAACTCCAGTTCCAGGGGAATCTGAGACCCTCTTCTGACCTCCGCGGCATTGCATGACGCAGGTGCACAGACCTGCATGCAGACAGTACATTCGTACACATACAAAAATAAATAATAATAAAAAACTCTAAGTAAACATTATTAACTTAGAATAAATGGGAAACTCAGAAAATCAAAAGTAAGAAAATATTAATTATCCCCAATTCTATCCCATTATTCAGAGATAATTAGTGCTGCCATTTTAATGACTTCTGTTTCATGATCTGGGTCTGTTTATTATCTATCTATCATCTATCTATCTATCTATCTATCATCTATCTGCCATCTATTCATCAATTACCTATTTTTCCATCATTGTTAGGCTTGAATAGAAAATGTCCCCCATTGACTCATATATTGAACATTTAGTCCAAAACTTCTGGTGCTATTTTGACAAGTTCTAGCAGCTTTAGGTGGGGCTTGTTGGAGGGAGGGAGTCACTGGGTCATGCCTTAGAAGGGTATACCTAGTCCTGCTCCCTTCCTCTCGTTCTGCTTCCTCCGACACATGCTCCTGCCACTGTTGTTTTGTCCAAGTACATAAGGCCAAAATAAATCTTCGCTCTTTTTAAGTTATTTTGCCAGGCATCTTATCATAGCAATGGGGAACGCAGCCAATTCAGTCACCTACCAAATCTGTCTACATAGACATACATGTAATTTTATTTGACTAAAAGTTGGGGGCTGGAGAGATGGCTCAGCAGTTAAGAGCACCCACTGCTCTTGCAGAGGACCTGGGTTCAATTCCCAGTGCCCACATGGCAGCTAAGAACTGTCTTTAAGCCAGGCGTGGTGGCACATGCCTTTAATCCCAGCACTTGGGAGGCAGAGGCAGGTGGATCTCAAGGTGGGGAGAGCTGGCATAGTGATTAGCCAGGCATGGTGGCACACCTTTAATCCCCGCACTCAGGAGGCAGAGGCAGGCAGATCTCTGTGAGTTCAAAGGCCAGCTGGGGCTATAGGGAGACCCTGTCTGTAAAAGACACAGTGGTTAAGAGCACTGGTTGCTCTTGCAAAGGACCTAGGTTCAAGTCCCAGCACCCATATGACAGCTAACAAAACAAAACAAAACACCCTGTTCTATGGGGCTGGAGAGATGGCTCAGTGGTTAAGAGCACTTGCTGTTCTTGCAGAGGACCTGGGTTTGATTTCCAGGACCCACATGTCAGCTAACAACTGTCTGTAACTCCAGTTCCAGGGGAACTTCCACAGGCATCACCCAACACAGTGTACTGATTTCCATTGATCAGACCCTGCAGACACCACTTTACTCCATATCCCTCCTGTAATTTCCCACCCCTGAGGCTCACTTCTGCTAAGACCCAGAAGGGGAGGGAGAGACATTTGACTATAGCAACTTAGTAGTCTCCATCCAACTAGGCTTGAGCGGACTGATTCTGCCTCTATAGCCCAGTGCCCGGTGCTCAGCATCCGAGTTCCGTGAGCTCCTACTGAACATGCAGAGCCTTCTGATTCTCACACTTGACCAGTCACTCCCTTATGGAACTGTCAGTTGGAAAGAGGAGGGAACAGGACTTTGAATAGTGGATGGTGCATGCTCCACAAAGTTTGGCTGAATATTAGTGCTTAGATATAAAACATCTTTCTGAAAGGCTCTTGTGGTGAAGGCTTGGTCCTTAACTGGTGGATTAAATCATCGAGAGCTAATAGGATCATGAGGGTTTTGACCATGAATGGATTCATGCTTTGGTGGATTCATAGCCAAATAGCATTATTAGGAGGTGGTAGAAAGGAAGAGGTGGGGTCTCGATGAAGGAAGCAGGTCGCTGGGGGAGGGTCCTGGAAAGACATACCCTGTCCTTGGTCCTTTCCCATCTGTCTCTGCTTCCTGGCCACCATAAGGTGAGCAGCTCTGCTCCTTCCCAACCTCTTGCTGTGATATTCTGCCCAGAGACAACGGAACCAGCCAATCGTGATGGCAACCTCTGAAACCAAGAGTCTATGTAAGTGTTCCCCTCCTTTAAATTGTTTCTTTCAGGTATTTGTCACAGTGACAAGCAGCATATTGACAGACACACTGGAAAAGTTTATTTCAGAGCATGTAGGCTGGGGAAGAAAGTGCTGAATAAATTTCCTTCTGTCCTCAATTACAGTCTAGAGAAACATTCTCATCATTTGTGCTCTCATTCTGTTATCTGTAAAAAGCATAATATACGGTGACCAGAGGAAGAGAGGACAGTAGGATCCACCCTGGGGGCTGCAGCTGCCCTCGGCTTTCCTGGTAAGCAGATTTTTATCTGGAGAAAGTCCCAGGCTGGGGTGTGAGAGGCTCCAGTGAAAACACTGACTTCAGGGGCTCTCTCCTCTCTTAACAGAGACAGCCTCTCAAAGGGTCCTCGGTTGGTTGGAAAAATGCGTTTCATTTGCTGGTTCCTTTTCTACCAAGTAGAACAGGATGTCAGCTATGTGCCCAAGTGCTGGCAGGAGCTGGATACAAGAACAGAAGCTGACTTGCTTTGTGTCTTCATGAAGTTTAAGACTGATACTTGGGGCTGGAGAGATGGCTCAGCAGTTAAGAGCACCGACTGCTCTTGCAGAGGACCCGGGTTCAATTCCCAGCACCCACTTGGCAGCTGAGAAACGTCTTTAACTCCAGTTCCAGGGGAAACCGACACCCTCTTCTGACCTCCACAGCATTGCATGACACGGGTGCACCAACTTACATGCAGACAGTACATTCATACACATACAAAAATAAATAAATTAATTAATTAAAAAAAAGATTGATACTTATACCAGCCAATGAGAAGTGACCATTTGTATAATAGCAATAAAGGCCAACCACATGGCTCCGGGGAGATACATGCAGAGAAATTTGACCAAGACAGGCTTCAGAGAGCAGGCAGAGGCCAGAGGTGAGTATGTGTGGCCAGAGGGCAGCTGTGCAAAGGACCACCATGTACTTGAAGGTTGGCAGGAAGCAGGGTTAAGGAAGAGCTCTGTGGCTGTGTGGGAACTGGCCCAGGCCTGATCCCCACAGAACATTGAAGCTGCTATAGGAATTCCTGGGAAAAGTGGGGACCCTGGCTTGCTGTCTTCAGCCTGCTATTCTTCTTGAGTCTCTTCTCTCTGAAATCCATCCCGTAGGGCCTGTTTCCTTCCCACAACACGCATCTGACTTCTGCCTATCCTATGCCCCTATGTTTGCTCCTGGGAGTCTGGAAGGGCGAGCCCAGCCTCATTACAATGACTCCTGGACTCTGCTCTCCAGACCTAACCCATATCCTCCTCACCTCTCCACACCTGCTCCCACACCTTCAATCCACACGGCATTTTCCTGCTTCCCTCGGTCCACACAACATCTCCTTGTCGCTCCTTCTTGCCTCTTCTCTACTGGAAATTTCTTTTTCTTTTATCTACAGAAATGCCAGGACAACATTAACAGCCAGGCTGAGTAATTCCACTGCTGCTGGTCCTTCTCTGTGACTAGATTTGATCTCATGAGAGCCAACACTCACGTAGTTATCTGCCCATGTGGGTGTTCTATACAGTGGGAAGAAAGGTCGTAGCACTGGCTCCTGTTTACATGAAATTTCCAGGATAGGAAAACCCACAGAGACAGAAACTCTACTAAGCGCCAGGGGCTGGGAAGATTGAAAGGTACTAGATCTGTAGGTTCTTTTCCTTTAAATACCTTTTGGTATTTGTCAAACTGACAAATAACCAAACAGTTCTGCACCAAGCAGGAAATTTTGTTTGGTGGCCAAAGAACGGGGAGAGGAGTTTGCATACTAACGTGTCTTCTCTGAGCAGTTTTTTTCTTTTTTCTTTTTCATTAGGACTGTGTTATCAGAGGTTGTGACAGCCATGCCATCATCAGAGCTTTTTTATAGAAAAATCATATGTGACACTATTCCTGGGGAGGCATGAACAAACATCTACTCATCCCACAGATGGAACCAGCAGCAGGCCACGGTGATGATACCAACAAAGTCCAACGTGGTGAATCAATGGATTTGCTGGGATTATTTACCAGAGAGTGAGTGACTCTCCTGCACCCCCAAACACCCACCCCAGCATGGGGGACGACTCACAAAAGAAGGAAGGAACCCCAGAGCTCTCCACTACTTTCAGGAAGCTTAACAGGTTGGAGAGTCTCCTGTCCCCAGCAGCCCTTACTGCTTATATAATCTTGATGAGGGTGAATCTGGTAAGTTTCAGGGACTTCTTGAAACCTATGAGTTGTTTACTTCCTGAGTCTTAATGAGCCTTCTCCAGGTTTAGAGTGTTCCTGTTACCACACAAGAAGAGACGACACTTCCAGCTTTCAGGGTGCCAGATATTTTTGCAATTTTTTTTAATTTTTTAAATTTTTATTTATTTTTTATGTGTATGAATCTACTATCTGCATGTAGGTTTGTGCACCCGTGTTGTGCAATGCAATTTTTGACAAGGTAAGATGTGGCACAGTGCCAGTAGAAGTGTTTTTATCATTATAATGAGCTGAGCTTGGTGGCCCAGGTTTGTGATCCCAGAGCTAAAGGGAAAAAGAAAGAGGATCAAAAACTCAAAGACAGGGCTGGAGAGATGGCTCAGTAGTTAAGAGCGCCGACTGCTCTTGCAGAGGATCCAGGTTCGATTCCCTGCACCCACATGGCAGCTAAGAACCATCTTTAACTCCAGTTCCAGGGGAATCCAACACCCTTTTCTGACCTACATGCAGACAGTGTTTAAAAAAAAAATTCAAAGACATTCTGAGCTACACAGAGAGATCATGCTTCTTAATCAGTAAGTAAAAATAGACAAATAAATAGGAATTGGAGAGGGCAAGAGGGACTGCTAACTTGTTAAGAGTTTCAAAGAGTTTGTGCAGCATACGTAAATTGTATCCCAGCACTTACTTGGGAAGCTGCCTGTAACTTCAGCTCAGATCTGCTGCCCTTTTCTTTTTTCTTTTTTTTTTTTTTTTTTTTTTTGGTCTTTCGAGACATGGTCTCCCGGTAGCCCCCGCTTTCCTGGAACTCACTCTGTAGACCAGGCTGGCCTTGAACTCACAAAGATCCGCCTGCCTCTGCCTCCCAAGTGCTAGGATTAAAGGCCTGCGCCACCACACCCGGCCTGCTGCCCTTTTCTGGAGCCGGCAGGTACCTGCATTCATATGCACATACCTCACACATACTAAAAATAATAAAAACAAATCTTTAAATAAGAATTAGGAAGCCTGAATCTCAGCACTTGGGAGGCAGAGCCAGGCAGATCTCTGTGAGTTCAAGGCCAGCCTGGTCTAAGGGGCAAGCTCCAGGACCAAAGCCACTGGGACTAAAAGGAGACCCTGTCAAAAAAAAAAAAAAAAAAAAAAAAAAAAAAAAAAGGAAGCCAGATGTGGTGGCGCACACCTTTTTAGGTAGAGGTAAGTGGATCTCTGTGAGTTCAAGGCCAGCCTGGTCTACACAGTGAGTTCCAGGCTAGCTGGGGCTACAGGGAGACTGTAAAAAAAAAAAAAGAATTAGAAATGAAAGAGACAGACATACAGAATCATTGAGTTTTAGGAAGGCATGACCTGTGCTTTAACCCTTACATGGAAAGGAACATAAAGTAACCTGATGCTAATGTAGGGATGAAAGGAACTTTCCATCTCTTGAAGGTTTGAAATGAAATAACAGATTAACAGGACAAAAAAAACGCATGAGTTTACACAGGAGCCACATAAAATAAGACATATAAAGAAGGGCCAAGTTGGTTGAGATTTAGTGGTTGCAACACCCAGAACAAAGAAAAGATGCGCAGTGTGGTCTGTGCCTGGGTGCATGTACACAGCTCAGCCTGTCATGACCTTGCAGCACAAAGCCCGACTGGAGTATGTGTGTTACCATATATGGGAAACAAAGAAACTGAATTGTAAAGGTAAACTAACAGGCTACAAAAAGCTGCGTCTTTGTTCAATGCTCTGCTGTTGAGAACTATCTCCTGGAGCCTGTGCTAGCACACGAATAAACTGCCTCCCTCCCTCGTAAGAAAGCCTTGGGGTCCCATTTTCTGTTCAGAGTGCCTGCTATAATTTAACTGCCCTGTTCAGCTGGCCCTGGTGGAACAGTCCTGTAATCCCAGCTACTTGGGAGATGGAGACAGGGAAATCACAAATTCAAGGCCTGAATGGAGCACACAGTCGTTCAAGGTTACCATAGGCAACTTAGTGAGACAGTAGCTCAGTGGTAAAGAGCTTCTCTGGCCTACTCGAGGCCCTAGGTTCAGTCTGTAAGTACTGCAATCAGTCAACTAATCAATGCTCTCTCTCGGTAGAGGAGAGGGAAGATACTAAAATTAAAAACTAGTCATTGCACGACACGGGTGCACAAACCTGCATGCAGACAGTACATTCATATACATACAGAAATAAATAAAATAAAAAAAAAAAAAACCTAGTCAGGCATGCTGACCCATGCCTCTAATCCCAGTACCAGGAGGCAGAGATAGGCAGATCTCTGTGGGTTTGAGGCCAGCCTGATCTACATAGCAAGTTCCAGGTCATTTAGGAGTACATAAAGAGATCCTGTTGAAACAGGATAAAGAGATCCTGCTGAAACAGGATAAATAAATATATATTTATTTATTACTATGTATATTAACTGTTATATAAATATATATTAACTAGAACAAAAAGATTTTCACATAAGTAAGCAAGAACTTCCTTAGTTTCCCCCAAATGTGATAGGTAGCCCTAATTCTTTAAAAAGACATGGTTAGAGATCTCTTGAGCCCAGCAGCAGGAAGAGGGGAAGACAGGTAGGAACTGGGTGCCTTGGCGAGCTGATTGCTGATCGTTTGGTCCTGCTGTCTTTGGTTTGATTGGCCTTTGTGGCTGTGAGGTTGGAGTTATCCCCCCAGCTGGGATTAAAGGTGTGGTCTTTGGCTTGATTAGATCTAGTGGCTGTGGGGGCGGAGTTATCCTCCCAGCCGGTATTAAAGGCACGCTTGTGTGACTCTTGAGATTTGAGATCTCTTGAGCCCAGCGGCAGGAAGAGGGGAAGACAGGTAGGAACTGGGTGCCTTGGCGAGCTGATTGCTGATCGTTTGGTCCTGCTGTCTTTGGTTTGATTGGCCTTTGTGGCTGTGAGGTTGGAGTTATCCCCCCAGCTGGGATTAAAGGTGTGGTCTTTGGCTTGATTAGATCTAGTGGCTGTGGGGGCGGAGTTATCCTCCCAGCCGGTATTAAAGGCACGCTTGTGTGACTCTTGAGATTTGAGATCTCTTGAGCCCAGCGGCAGGAAGAGGGGAAGACAGGTAGGAACTGGGTGCCTTGGCGAGCTGATTGCTGATCGTTTGGTCCTGCTGTCTTTGGTTTGATTGGCCTTTGTGGCTGTGAGGTTGGAGTTATCCCCCCAGCTGGGATTAAAGGTGTGGTCTTTGGCTTGATTAGATCTAGTGGCTGTGGGGGCGGAGTTATCCTCCCAGCCGGTATTAAAGGCACGCTTGTGTGACTCTTGAGATTTGAGATCTCTTGAGCCCAGCGGCAGGAAGAGGGGAAGACAGGTAGGAACTGGGTGCCTTGGCGAGCTGATTGCTGATCGTTTGGTCCTGCTGTCTTTGGTTTGATTGGCCTTTGTGGCTGTGAGGTTGGAGTTATCCCCCCAGCTGGGATTAAAGGTGTGGTCTTTGGCTTGATTAGATCTAGTGGCTGTGGGGGCGGAGTTATCCTCCCAGCCGGTATTAAAGGCACGCTTGTGTGACTCTTGAGATTTGAGATCTCTTGAGCCCAGCGGCAGGAAGAGGGGAAGACAGGTAGGAACTGGGTGCCTTGGCGAGCTGATTGCTGATCGTTTGGTCCTGCTGTCTTTGGTTTGATTGGCCTTTGTGGCTGTGAGGTTGGAGTTATCCCCCCAGCTGGGATTAAAGGTGTGGTCTTTGGCTTGATTAGATCTAGTGGCTGTGGGGGCGGAGTTATCCTCCCAGCCGGTATTAAAGGCACGCTTGTGTGACTCTTGAGATTTGAGATCTCTTGAGCCCAGCGGCAGGAAGAGGGGAAGACAGGTAGGAACTGGGTGCCTTGGCGAGCTGATTGCTGATCGTTTGGTCCTGCTGTCTTTGGTTTGATTGGCCTTTGTGGCTGTGAGGTTGGAGTTATCCCCCCAGCTGGGATTAAAGGTGTGGTCTTTGGCTTGATTAGATCTAGTGGCTGTGGGGGCGGAGTTATCCTCCCAGCCGGTATTAAAGGCACGCTTGTGTGACTCTTGAGATTTGAGATCTCTTGAGCCCAGCGGCAGGAAGAGGGGAAGACAGGTAGGAACTGGGTGCCTTGGCGAGCTGATTGCTGATCGTTTGGTCCTGCTGTCTTTGGTTTGATTGGCCTTTGTGGCTGTGAGGTTGGAGTTATCCCCCCAGCTGGGATTAAAGGTGTGGTCTTTGGCTTGATTAGATCTAGTGGCTGTGGGGGCGGAGTTATCCTCCCAGCCGGTATTAAAGGCACGCTTGTGTGACTCTTGAGATTTGAGATCTCTTGAGCCCAGCGGCAGGAAGAGGGGAAGACAGGTAGGAACTGGGTGCCTTGGCGAGCTGATTGCTGATCGTTTGGTCCTGCTGTCTTTGGTTTGATTGGCCTTTGTGGCTGTGAGGTTGGAGTTATCCCCCCAGCTGGGATTAAAGGTGTGGTCTTTGGCTTGATTAGATCTAGTGGCTGTGGGGGCGGAGTTATCCTCCCAGCCGGTATTAAAGGCACGCTTGTGTGACTCTTGAGATTTGAGATCTCTTGAGCCCAGCGGCAGGAAGAGGGGAAGACAGGTAGGAACTGGGTGCCTTGGCGAGCTGATTGCTGATCGTTTGGTCCTGCTGTCTTTGGTTTGATTGGCCTTTGTGGCTGTGAGGTTGGAGTTATCCCCCCAGCTGGGATTAAAGGTGTGGTCTTTGGCTTGATTAGATCTAGTGGCTGTGGGGGCGGAGTTATCCTCCCAGCCGGTATTAAAGGCACGCTTGTGTGACTCTTGAGATTTGAGATCTCTTGAGCCCAGCGGCAGGAAGAGGGGAAGACAGGTAGGAACTGGGTGCCTTGGCGAGCTGATTGCTGATCGTTTGGTCCTGCTGTCTTTGGTTTGATTGGCCTTTGTGGCTGTGAGGTTGGAGTTATCCCCCCAGCTGGGATTAAAGGTGTGGTCTTTGGCTTGATTAGATCTAGTGGCTGTGGGGGCGGAGTTATCCTCCCAGCCGGTATTAAAGGCACGCTTGTGTGACTCTTGAGATTTGAGATCTCTTGAGCCCAGCGGCAGGAAGAGGGGAAGACAGGTAGGAACTGGGTGCCTTGGCGAGCTGATTGCTGATCGTTTGGTCCTGCTGTCTTTGGTTTGATTGGCCTTTGTGGCTGTGAGGTTGGAGTTATCCCCCCAGCTGGGATTAAAGGTGTGGTCTTTGGCTTGATTAGATCTAGTGGCTGTGGGGGCGGAGTTATCCTCCCAGCCGGTATTAAAGGCACGCTTGTGTGACTCTTGAGATTTGAGATCTCTTGAGCCCAGCGGCAGGAAGAGGGGAAGACAGGTAGGAACTGGGTGCCTTGGCGAGCTGATTGCTGATCGTTTGGTCCTGCTGTCTTTGGTTTGATTGGCCTTTGTGGCTGTGAGGTTGGAGTTATCCCCCCAGCTGGGATTAAAGGTGTGGTCTTTGGCTTGATTAGATCTAGTGGCTGTGGGGGCGGAGTTATCCTCCCAGCCGGTATTAAAGGCACGCTTGTGTGACTCTTGAGATTTGAGATCTCTTGAGCCCAGCGGCAGGAAGAGGGGAAGACAGGTAGGAACTGGGTGCCTTGGCGAGCTGATTGCTGATCGTTTGGTCCTGCTGTCTTTGGTTTGATTGGCCTTTGTGGCTGTGAGGTTGGAGTTATCCCCCCAGCTGGGATTAAAGGTGTGGTCTTTGGCTTGATTAGATCTAGTGGCTGTGGGGGCGGAGTTATCCTCCCAGCCGGTATTAAAGGCACGCTTGTGTGACTCTTGAGATTTGAGATCTCTTGAGCCCAGCGGCAGGAAGAGGGGAAGACAGGTAGGAACTGGGTGCCTTGGCGAGCTGATTGCTGATCGTTTGGTCCTGCTGTCTTTGGTTTGATTGGCCTTTGTGGCTGTGAGGTTGGAGTTATCCCCCCAGCTGGGATTAAAGGTGTGGTCTTTGGCTTGATTAGATCTAGTGGCTGTGGGGGCGGAGTTATCCTCCCAGCCGGTATTAAAGGCACGCTTGTGTGACTCTTGAGATTTGAGATCTCTTGAGCCCAGCGGCAGGAAGAGGGGAAGACAGGTAGGAACTGGGTGCCTTGGCGAGCTGATTGCTGATCGTTTGGTCCTGCTGTCTTTGGTTTGATTGGCCTTTGTGGCTGTGAGGTTGGAGTTATCCCCCCAGCTGGGATTAAAGGTGTGGTCTTTGGCTTGATTAGATCTAGTGGCTGTGGGGGCGGAGTTATCCTCCCAGCCGGTATTAAAGGCACGCTTGTGTGACTCTTGAGATTTGAGATCTCTTGAGCCCAGCGGCAGGAAGAGGGGAAGACAGGTAGGAACTGGGTGCCTTGGCGAGCTGATTGCTGATCGTTTGGTCCTGCTGTCTTTGGTTTGATTGGCCTTTGTGGCTGTGAGGTTGGAGTTATCCCCCCAGCTGGGATTAAAGGTGTGGTCTTTGGCTTGATTAGATCTAGTGGCTGTGGGGGCGGAGTTATCCTCCCAGCCGGTATTAAAGGCACGCTTGTGTGACTCTTGAGATTTGAGATCTCTTGAGCCCAGCGGCAGGAAGAGGGGAAGACAGGTAGGAACTGGGTGCCTTGGCGAGCTGATTGCTGATCGTTTGGTCCTGCTGTCTTTGGTTTGATTGGCCTTTGTGGCTGTGAGGTTGGAGTTATCCCCCCAGCTGGGATTAAAGGTGTGGTCTTTGGCTTGATTAGATCTAGTGGCTGTGGGGGCGGAGTTATCCTCCCAGCCGGTATTAAAGGCACGCTTGTGTGACTCTTGAGATTTGAGATCTCTTGAGCCCAGCGGCAGGAAGAGGGGAAGACAGGTAGGAACTGGGTGCCTTGGCGAGCTGATTGCTGATCGTTTGGTCCTGCTGTCTTTGGTTTGATTGGCCTTTGTGGCTGTGAGGTTGGAGTTATCCCCCCAGCTGGGATTAAAGGTGTGGTCTTTGGCTTGATTAGATCTAGTGGCTGTGGGGGCGGAGTTATCCTCCCAGCCGGTATTAAAGGCACGCTTGTGTGACTCTTGAGATTTGAGATCTCTTGAGCCCAGCGGCAGGAAGAGGGGAAGACAGGTAGGAACTGGGTGCCTTGGCGAGCTGATTGCTGATCGTTTGGTCCTGCTGTCTTTGGTTTGATTGGCCTTTGTGGCTGTGAGGTTGGAGTTATCCCCCCAGCTGGGATTAAAGGTGTGGTCTTTGGCTTGATTAGATCTAGTGGCTGTGGGGGCGGAGTTATCCTCCCAGCCGGTATTAAAGGCACGCTTGTGTGACTCTTGAGATTTGAGATCTCTTGAGCCCAGCGGCAGGAAGAGGGGAAGACAGGTAGGAACTGGGTGCCTTGGCGAGCTGATTGCTGATCGTTTGGTCCTGCTGTCTTTGGTTTGATTGGCCTTTGTGGCTGTGAGGTTGGAGTTATCCCCCCAGCTGGGATTAAAGGTGTGGTCTTTGGCTTGATTAGATCTAGTGGCTGTGGGGGCGGAGTTATCCTCCCAGCCGGTATTAAAGGCACGCTTGTGTGACTCTTGAGATTTGAGATCTCTTGAGCCCAGCGGCAGGAAGAGGGGAAGACAGGTAGGAACTGGGTGCCTTGGCGAGCTGATTGCTGATCGTTTGGTCCTGCTGTCTTTGGTTTGATTGGCCTTTGTGGCTGTGAGGTTGGAGTTATCCCCCCAGCTGGGATTAAAGGTGTGGTCTTTGGCTTGATTAGATCTAGTGGCTGTGGGGGCGGAGTTATCCTCCCAGCCGGTATTAAAGGCACGCTTGTGTGACTCTTGAGATTTGAGATCTCTTGAGCCCAGCGGCAGGAAGAGGGGAAGACAGGTAGGAACTGGGTGCCTTGGCGAGCTGATTGCTGATCGTTTGGTCCTGCTGTCTTTGGTTTGATTGGCCTTTGTGGCTGTGAGGTTGGAGTTATCCCCCCAGCTGGGATTAAAGGTGTGGTCTTTGGCTTGATTAGATCTAGTGGCTGTGGGGGCGGAGTTATCCTCCCAGCCGGTATTAAAGGCACGCTTGTGTGACTCTTGAGATTTGAGATCTCTTGAGCCCAGCGGCAGGAAGAGGGGAAGACAGGTAGGAACTGGGTGCCTTGGCGAGCTGATTGCTGATCGTTTGGTCCTGCTGTCTTTGGTTTGATTGGCCTTTGTGGCTGTGAGGTTGGAGTTATCCCCCCAGCTGGGATTAAAGGTGTGGTCTTTGGCTTGATTAGATCTAGTGGCTGTGGGGGCGGAGTTATCCTCCCAGCCGGTATTAAAGGCACGCTTGTGTGACTCTTGAGATTTGAGATCTCTTGAGCCCAGCGGCAGGAAGAGGGGAAGACAGGTAGGAACTGGGTGCCTTGGCGAGCTGATTGCTGATCGTTTGGTCCTGCTGTCTTTGGTTTGATTGGCCTTTGTGGCTGTGAGGTTGGAGTTATCCCCCCAGCTGGGATTAAAGGTGTGGTCTTTGGCTTGATTAGATCTAGTGGCTGTGGGGGCGGAGTTATCCTCCCAGCCGGTATTAAAGGCACGCTTGTGTGACTCTTGAGATTTGAGATCTCTTGAGCCCAGCGGCAGGAAGAGGGGAAGACAGGTAGGAACTGGGTGCCTTGGCGAGCTGATTGCTGATCGTTTGGTCCTGCTGTCTTTGGTTTGATTGGCCTTTGTGGCTGTGAGGTTGGAGTTATCCCCCCAGCTGGGATTAAAGGTGTGGTCTTTGGCTTGATTAGATCTAGTGGCTGTGGGGGCGGAGTTATCCTCCCAGCCGGTATTAAAGGCACGCTTGTGTGACTCTTGAGATTTGAGATCTCTTGAGCCCAGCGGCAGGAAGAGGGGAAGACAGGTAGGAACTGGGTGCCTTGGCGAGCTGATTGCTGATCGTTTGGTCCTGCTGTCTTTGGTTTGATTGGCCTTTGTGGCTGTGAGGTTGGAGTTATCCCCCCAGCTGGGATTAAAGGTGTGGTCTTTGGCTTGATTAGATCTAGTGGCTGTGGGGGCGGAGTTATCCTCCCAGCCGGTATTAAAGGCACGCTTGTGTGACTCTTGAGATTTGAGATCTCTTGAGCCCAGCGGCAGGAAGAGGGGAAGACAGGTAGGAACTGGGTGCCTTGGCGAGCTGATTGCTGATCGTTTGGTCCTGCTGTCTTTGGTTTGATTGGCCTTTGTGGCTGTGAGGTTGGAGTTATCCCCCCAGCTGGGATTAAAGGTGTGGTCTTTGGCTTGATTAGATCTAGTGGCTGTGGGGGCGGAGTTATCCTCCCAGCCGGTATTAAAGGCACGCTTGTGTGACTCTTGAGATTTGAGATCTCTTGAGCCCAGCGGCAGGAAGAGGGGAAGACAGGTAGGAACTGGGTGCCTTGGCGAGCTGATTGCTGATCGTTTGGTCCTGCTGTCTTTGGTTTGATTGGCCTTTGTGGCTGTGAGGTTGGAGTTATCCCCCCAGCTGGGATTAAAGGTGTGGTCTTTGGCTTGATTAGATCTAGTGGCTGTGGGGGCGGAGTTATCCTCCCAGCCGGTATTAAAGGCACGCTTGTGTGACTCTTGAGATTTGAGATCTCTTGAGCCCAGCGGCAGGAAGAGGGGAAGACAGGTAGGAACTGGGTGCCTTGGCGAGCTGATTGCTGATCGTTTGGTCCTGCTGTCTTTGGTTTGATTGGCCTTTGTGGCTGTGAGGTTGGAGTTATCCCCCCAGCTGGGATTAAAGGTGTGGTCTTTGGCTTGATTAGATCTAGTGGCTGTGGGGGCGGAGTTATCCTCCCAGCCGGTATTAAAGGCACGCTTGTGTGACTCTTGAGATTTGAGATCTCTTGAGCCCAGCGGCAGGAAGAGGGGAAGACAGGTAGGAACTGGGTGCCTTGGCGAGCTGATTGCTGATCGTTTGGTCCTGCTGTCTTTGGTTTGATTGGCCTTTGTGGCTGTGAGGTTGGAGTTATCCCCCCAGCTGGGATTAAAGGTGTGGTCTTTGGCTTGATTAGATCTAGTGGCTGTGGGGGCGGAGTTATCCTCCCAGCCGGTATTAAAGGCACGCTTGTGTGACTCTTGAGATTTGAGATCTCTTGAGCCCAGCGGCAGGAAGAGGGGAAGACAGGTAGGAACTGGGTGCCTTGGCGAGCTGATTGCTGATCGTTTGGTCCTGCTGTCTTTGGTTTGATTGGCCTTTGTGGCTGTGAGGTTGGAGTTATCCCCCCAGCTGGGATTAAAGGTGTGGTCTTTGGCTTGATTAGATCTAGTGGCTGTGGGGGCGGAGTTATCCTCCCAGCCGGTATTAAAGGCACGCTTGTGTGACTCTTGAGATTTGAGATCTCTTGAGCCCAGCGGCAGGAAGAGGGGAAGACAGGTAGGAACTGGGTGCCTTGGCGAGCTGATTGCTGATCGTTTGGTCCTGCTGTCTTTGGTTTGATTGGCCTTTGTGGCTGTGAGGTTGGAGTTATCCCCCCAGCTGGGATTAAAGGTGTGGTCTTTGGCTTGATTAGATCTAGTGGCTGTGGGGGCGGAGTTATCCTCCCAGCCGGTATTAAAGGCACGCTTGTGTGACTCTTGAGATTTGAGATCTCTTGAGCCCAGCGGCAGGAAGAGGGGAAGACAGGTAGGAACTGGGTGCCTTGGCGAGCTGATTGCTGATCGTTTGGTCCTGCTGTCTTTGGTTTGATTGGCCTTTGTGGCTGTGAGGTTGGAGTTATCCCCCCAGCTGGGATTAAAGGTGTGGTCTTTGGCTTGATTAGATCTAGTGGCTGTGGGGGCGGAGTTATCCTCCCAGCCGGTATTAAAGGCACGCTTGTGTGACTCTTGAGATTTGAGATCTCTTGAGCCCAGCGGCAGGAAGAGGGGAAGACAGGTAGGAACTGGGTGCCTTGGCGAGCTGATTGCTGATCGTTTGGTCCTGCTGTCTTTGGTTTGATTGGCCTTTGTGGCTGTGAGGTTGGAGTTATCCCCCCAGCTGGGATTAAAGGTGTGGTCTTTGGNAAAAAAAAAAAAAAAAAAAAAAAAAAAAAAGACATGGTGGCAAAAAGCCTTGGATTCCATCCTTAGTACCATAAAACAAGCATGTTCTATGTGTTGTAAGCCTGAGCAGATTCTTTTTGTTTTGATTTGGTATTTGAAAGAGGTCTCACCGTGTAGCTCAGGCTTGTCTTAAATCCATGATCCTTCAGCCTTAGCCTCTAAGTGCTGGGATTACAGGCCTGTGCCACTTACCCAGCACAGCTGACTCGATATAAATTAGATGTTTGCTTGTTATATAGCAATACACTTGGAATTCAAGCATCTCCTCCTAGAGGCAGGCTCCTTAAGACTCAGGAAGTAAACAACTCAAAGTTTCAGGAAGTCCCTGAACATTATAAGATTCACAGGGCCCCTCCCTCACCAAGTTTAAATAAGCAGTAGGGGCAAGTGGGGAGGGAGGGGACTCTCCAACCTGTCTGGTTGTCTGCAGATATCTCCAGGGGCGAAGCTTTCACAGGCTGTCGACCACGCTGGGGTGGGCTCTAGCTGCCTTTGTCGGTACTTCTGTCAGTAACCCTCACCTATACACCAATAAAAATTTATGGGTTCGCCAAGTTGGACTTTGGTAGAATTGTTTCTTTGGTCTGTTGTCTAAGGTAAGCAGATGTTTGTTCACATCTCCCGCGGAAAGCCACACAATGTCGCATGCCTAGGGCCGGGACAGAGGCATGGTACCTGTCTTCTTGTTGTTTCACCCAGTTCCTGCCTCTTCGTTCTGCACTTCAGTTACCCTTTACCCACACCCAAGGCCCCAGTGGAGCACGAGGTCTCTGAGTACAGAGGACAGAAGCCTTCCTTTGGAATAGTGACTTTCTGCCAGGAACCCTCCACAGCCACACTCTCCTGTTTTTAATTGGCGCCATGTGCTTACTTTCAGGGCCTGGGAGTAAAGGTCCTGGGTGGGCTGCAGAAGGCTCTGTGAAAGCAAGACTTGAGCCTACAGACTCCCACACATACCCCAGACGCAAGGGGAAGGTTCTCTCTCTCTCTCTCTCTCTCTCTCTCTCTCTCTCTCTCTCTCTCTCTCTCTCCTCAGCTCTAGCCTCAGGGTCTGATATCCCCTTATCCCCATGAAAATAAAGCAGCAGAGAGTCAGCTTGCCCCGGTGACTGAGGGGCAGTGATTAGAGGAAGGCCCACACAGCTCTTAGTGTTGTTTGGGACTCAACTGTTTTCTGTCTGAAGTTAGGACATGTAGTCTGACCCATGTAGCACTGGGGCAGATGACTGAAAATCAGGACTATGACAGGGCCCAGAGACTGTGTTCAGGACCACATACAGAATCTTCCCCTTCATGCTGTGTCATTCAAAACTATTCTGCCACATGATGAAGTGGTTGGGGGAGTCTGTCTCCTGACTCTGACCCTGTTCTTGTCTGCTGGCTGGCTGTCTAACAGAGTGGGCAGACAGTAAAAGGAACACAGGGGTAACTTTATTTGCCATGTGGGGAAATACAATTTGAACCATTAAGAACTCCAAGATTCTTGGTGGCAAGATAATCCAGCCCTAAGTCCTCAGCAGGCTTCAGGGGGCCTAGCTGAGCTTCGGGGGCCTGGCTGAGGGGTGGCAGATGTTAGAGCCCCACACTCCCAGAAGGCTTTCCGGTGACAGTCCCCTGCAGAACCAGTCTTTAGGTCACCAATGGCAGGTTTTAAAGGCTGGAGCAGCAGGTCTCTGGTGGCTGAGGCAGGAATGAATCCCTGTTTGCTGCTGCAGACTGAGTCCCCCAGGGCTGGCTTGAGTGAGCTCTCAGCGCTGACACAGCAGGCATGGGGAGCCGGGGAGCCCTCAAGGAGAGCTAGTTCCCTTCTGTTTTGCAGCCATGGAATGTCGAAATTTTGGGAGTCTCAGCTGGGTCCTGATTGGCTGGATGTGTGGATGAAGTTTAAAAATGGGACCAATCAGGGAAGAGCTGTCAAAAGTTAACCAATTCTGGTTGCTATGGCTGGCCATCTTTGCAGACTACCATTTGTTGCTTTTCTGGCCTGGTTGTGATCTGAGCTTTGGCTGTCAGAAGCTGAGGTCCTGTGCAGCAGGCTTTGGGAGTCCCTTCCCTCTGGGCTTGAGAGCGTTGCATCCGCTAGGAGGCTCTGCACTGGGCACTTTCTACCCTAATCATGATGAAGACAGGAGAAAACAGCTTATACTCTTTAGGCTGCAGTGGACATTGGTGATTTCCAACGATAGAGATCCACTCCCTCCGTGATGGCTCTTCCCAGCCTCATTCCCCTTGGGTTTTTTTTGGAGGTGGGCAGGTCCTATGGTACTCATGCTAGGGTGCTCTGTTACTGCCACATGTACTGGCTATGAGCTGTTCTGGCCACCCAGTGCCTGACATCTATCTGCTCTCAGAGCTTGGCTCAGAGAAGTGTTAGTATGTCAGGCTTTGAATTTATGGTGATTCTTCTACCTCTGCCAAGAGATGGGATTACAGGCATGAACCACCACACCTAGTTGCCTTTTGGGTATTATTTTAGTGGTACTGGGGATTGAACCCAGGAACATGCTAGGCAAACACTCTACCACTGAGCTGTAGTGACAGTGGCTGCGGCTTTTCTATGTTCTACCTCTTTCTCCTCCTCCTCCTCCTCCTCCTCCTCCTCCTCCTCCTCTTCCTCCTCCATCTCCTCCTTCTCCTCCTCCTCCTTTTTCCTCTTCATTTTTTCAATAGTGCTGGGCATTGAACCCAGCCCACTAGGCAAACAATTTGCTACTGAGATATAACTATAGTGTCTTATTAATTTATTTATTTTTAATTTTATTTTTTATGTGTATGAATGTACTGTCTGCATGTAGGTTTGTGCACCCGTGTTGTGCAATGCTGCAGAGGTCAGAAGAGGGTGTCGGATTCCCCTGGAACTGGATGCAGTCAAAAACGATTCTCAACCACCATGTGGATGCTAGGAATCAAACCCGGTTCCTCTGCAAGAGCAGTCAGTGCTCTTAACCACCGAGCCAGCTCTCCAGCCCCTCTACCATGTATTATTAAGAACACCACTACAAACATTCATGTATATTTGCTTGCACACCTGCTTTCAGATCTTTTTAGTATCTTCCTAAGAGCGACATTACTGGATCACACAATGATTCTTTATTCTTTTTTTTTTTTTTTTTAAAGAACTGCCAGGCTCTTCTCCACAGTGGCTGAACACAAATTCTTTTTTTATTGCCCCATTTGACTGAACGATATCTACTACATGCCAAAATTGTGGCTTGTCCCCAGGGCCTCCAGCAGAATGCCTCTCACTAGCTTGGAATCTCCTGGGCTGCTGCCCACAGACGTGCAGTTCATAACTAAATGTGCTCGATAGCTTTAGTTGTTAACTTGACACACCTGGGATGAGGGAGCCTCAATTGAGGAATTTCCTCTATTGGACTGGCTTGTGCCGGTGTCTGTTGGGTATTTTCTTCTTTTTTTTTTGGATTGTTGAGTGATATGGGATGGCCTGGCCCATTGTGGGCAGTGCCACCCCTGGGCAGGTGGTCTTCTATTTTATAAGAAAGAAGGTTGAGAGATCCCTAACGGGCCACACTCTTCTCCCTCCCTTTCTCCCTAGCTCCGTCTCCCCCTCCCCCTCCCCCAGTTCTCCATCCCCTTACCTCCTGGTCTCAGAGGACCCAGTTCTAGCCCGACCTGTTTCAGCCTGCAGCCTGCGTGAAGCCGTCGGTGCCACTTTCGGCTCATGTGGGCCCTGCGGGCTGCGCATGCCTGTGGCCCAGCTACCGGTTCCGCTGGGCTCTCCCCTCACCGGCGGTGGCTTTCTGAGCCACCCACTCCGTGCCCATCTCTGCAGCCTCTCCTGCCGCTCGGGGCCCCCGTTCCCCCTCCCGGCGGCGGGGGGGCTGCCCCCGGGGGGCTGGCGGAGCTGGGCCGCGGGGTCCTCGGGGCCGGCGGTGCCGGGGTCATCGGGATGATGCGGAAACAGTGTCTGCTGGGGCTGCGCACGTTCGTGGCCTTCGCTGCCAAGCCTTGGAGCTTCTTCATTTACCTTTTGCGGAGGCAGATCCGCACGGTAATTCAGTATGAAACTGTTCAATATGATATCCTTCCCTTATCTCCCCTGTCTCGGAATCGGCTAGCCCAGGTGAAGAGAAGATCCTGGTGCTGGATCTGGATGAAACACTTATTCACTCCCACCATGATGGGGTCCTGAGGCCTACAGTGAGGCCTGGAACACCTCCTGATTTCATCCTCAAGGTGGTAATAGACAAACATCCTGTCAGGTTTTTTGTACATAAGAGACCCCATGTGGATTTCTTCTTAGAAGTGGTAAGCCAGTGGTATGAGTTGGTGGTGTTCACAGCAAGCATGGAGATTTACGACTCTGCTATGGCAGATAAACTGGACAATAGCAGAAGCATTCTGAAGAAGAGATACTATAGACAGCACTGCACTTTGGAGCTGGGCAGCTACATCAAGGACCTCTCTGTGGTCCACAGTGACCTCTCCAGCATTGTGCTCCTGGATAACTCCCCCATGGTTTATAGGAGCCATCCAGACAATGCCATCCCTATCAAATGCTGGTTCAGTGACCCCAGTGACACAGCCCTTCTCAACCTTCTCCCAATTCTGGATGCCCTCAGGTTCACTGCTGATGTCTGATCTGTGCTGAGCCGAAACCTTCACCAACATAGGCTCTGGTGACAGCTGCTCCCCCTCCACCTGAGCAAGGGGGGGAGGAGAAAAAGCTCTTGGGATGCCATCTGTCGCCCTGTCCAATGTGAGGACTGCCTGGCCAGGGTCTGCCCCTCCCCCCTGTGCCCCGGGAGCCCTACACTCCACTCATGGAGTCAGGATGGACACATGGGCCAGACTGTGCAAGCAGCCTCTAACTTCGTGTTCGCACTCCATGGAAACGCCAGACTGGGACAGGTGGAAGCCTTGGAGAGCTGGAAGAGTGTCTGGTGGAGAGGAAGCACTGGCCAGAGTGACAGATGTAACGGTCAGCCCAGAGGCTCAAGGAGAAGCCAAGTCAGCTTTGTTGTGATTTGATTTTTTAAAAAAACTCTTGTACAAAACTGATCTAATTCTTCACTCCTGCTCCAAGGGCTGGGCTGTTGTTGGGAGATTGGGATTTTGAGCCATTGGATCCTCCCCAAACTTGTCCTTCCCTTCCTTTTCCTCAATTTTTCTTTCTCATACTTCCTGATACCTGTAATCAACTTTCTCTTTTCTCTCTTTTAAACCATGCATTATAACTTTGAAACAAAAAAAAAAAAAAAAAAAAGAAGGTTGAAACTGTGCGTGGTGGCACACACCTTTAATTCCAGCACTTGGGAGGCAGAGGCAGAGGGAGATGAATCTCTGTGAGTTCAAGGCCAGCCTGGCGTACATAGCAAGCTCCAGACCAGTTGGGACTAAAGAGAGACCTTGTCTCAAAAAGACAGACAGACAGAAGAAAGAAAGAAAGAAAGAAAGAAAGAAAGAAAGAAAGAAAGAAAAAAGAAAGAAAGAGGTTGAGCATGGGCCAAAGGAGTATACCTCCATGGTCTGTGTCAGGTTCCTGCCCTGAGTTCATAACTTGGGCTCCCTCAGTGATGAGGGAGTTGTAACTCAAATAAACCCTTTCCTTCCCAAGTTGGTTTTGGTCAGTGTTTTTTATCTCAGCAACAGAAAGCTAACTAAGATACCCAAGAATGGTCACCGACAGGGAGCCATGTCTCAGGACAGCCTTCCTCTTCAGCTGCTGGGAGAGGGCCATCTGGGTAATGTCTGTCCTTCCACACCTTCTGCCAATGATCTTCCACAGAACCTTCCTAAGAGGTTGCCAGCTGGTTGGACTGATTTTAAGGTTGAATCAAGACTGTGGGACAATCTCCCCATAGACCCAGGCCCTTGGGACTGAGCTGAGCTATACGAATAGCCATCACCCTCATCAGATGTGATAAAGGTGTGCTGGCGTCTGAATGCTTGGAATCCCCCCACACACACAAACTCAGGAGTTGAAATTCTGTCTCCCGAGTGATGATATCAGGATGGGGGCGTGCTTTGGATCATTATTAGACATGAGGGTTCACCTTTGTGGATGGTTTAGTGCCCTTAGAAAAGAGGCCCTAGATGGGGCTGGAGAGATGGCCTAGCGGTTAAGAGTGCCGACCGCTCTTACAGAGGACCCGGGGTCCATCCCCAGCACCCACATGGCGGCCGAGAACCATCTGAAACTCCAATTCCAGGAGAACTCCAGTTCCAGGGGAATCCGACACCCTCTTCTGACCTCCGCGGCGTTGCACGACACGGGTGCACAAACCTGCATGCAGACTGTACATTCATACACATACAGAAATAAATAAAATTAAAAAAAAAAAAAGAAAAGAAAAGAGGCCCTAGAGAGCTGCGTAGCTCTCCCTCCTCGTGGAGACCCGGGCACCAAATTTGCTAGCTCTTTGATCTCCATGTCCTGGTCTCTAGAATACTGAGAAATAAATTTCTGCTGTTTGTTAGCCACTCTAGGTACGTACTTTGCTATTGTAGTTGAGCTGACCAAGACACAGCACTAGAGACCTTGAGACCTTGAACTCTTGAACGTGCTCATCTACTCAGTGTGCGACCCCTAAGCAGTCTCTTCTGTTCTCGGGTCTCAGTTGTCAAATGAGACACAATTCACTGATCACCCCAACACTCTCACTGTAGGTCCTTTGATTCTGCCTTGCTCCCAAGCTCTGCTTCGCTCAGAATCTTCATGGCAGTCTTGGGTTTCAGCTGACTGGAGACAGAGAGCTAACTACAGACCACTGTGCTGCCTCTTTCCCCGGCTCTCCCAACACGCTGATTTCATCAACTGGCCACCGGGAGTGGGGGCGGCTCCTGGAGTGTCTGTCTCGTCAGCACCCGCGTCCTCCTGCAGCTGCTGTGCGCAGAGCGCAAGCAGCAGCCACCTAGGGAGATGAGCAGTTGCTTCTGACGGAGAGGTGTACTCTCCTCAGCTGACCCTTAGTGACGTTGGAGCTCCCTGGACTCGGTGAGGAGGCAGCTTCCTGTCTGAATGCTGAATGCATGCGCACCACCAGTTCAGCGCCCCCACCCACAGGGGTCTGGGGGCGCTGAGCAGTGTTCGGGTTCTCTCTCTTTCTCAGCTATCATAGAGGCTGCACTGTGTACTCAGTGTCCTCTGGAGAACATCTCTCCTTGTAGTCTTCTCATCAAATATTCATACTGTTTATAACATATATAAGTGTATTTGGTATGCCAAAGAAAAGCTATAATAGAGGAAGCTGGGTGGTTTCTTTTTTTCTACAGTTGCTTTTATTATTGCCCAACTCATAAATCCAAGATATACAAATGAAAACTTTGAAACTGTGGGGTTTTAAAAATATTTTATTGGGGCTGGAGAGATGGCCTAGTGGTTAATAGCACTGGCTGCTCTTGCACAGGACCTGGGTTCGATCCCCAGCACCCACATGGCGGCTAAGAACCGTCTTTAACTCTAGTTCCTGGGGAATCCGACGCCCTCTTCTGATCTCCACTGCATTACGACTCTGGTGCACAAACCTACATGCAGATAGTACATTCATACACATACAAAAATAAATAACATTTAAAAATTTATTGATTATTTTTACTTTATATGTACGAGTATGCTGCCTGCATCTATGTAGGTGCACCGGTGTCATGCAATGCCTGCAGAGGTCAGAAGAAGGCAGCAAATTTCCCTGCAACTGGAGTTACAGACAGTTGTTTGCCACCATGTAGGTGCTGGGAATCAAACCCCGGTCCTCTGCAAGAGCAGCCAGTGCCCTTAACTGCTGAGCCAGCTCTCCAGCCCCAACCTGTGGAATAATATGAGTTTCAATACCAAAACACTGAACTTCCATGTAATGCTCTTGAGTTGAATTTGGTTTGTATTCTCTGCTGTATGGAGATCAAACTGAAGGCCTTGCACTTGCTAAGCAGCTACAGTACTGCTGAGTCACATCCTCAGTTCATATATATACACATATATGTACATACATATATAGGCACATAGGTATATATATATATAATTTTAAATTATGTATGTGCTGGAAGAGTATGTGCATGTGAGTACAGGTGTCCAAGGACGCTGGAGGCATTGGATCCTCCAGGAGCTGGAGTTACAGATGGTTGTGAGCCACTTGATGTGCATACTGGGAGCTGAACTCAGATCCTCTGCAAGAACAGCAAGTGCTCTTAGCCATTGAGCCATCTCTCTAGCCCAGGTACATATACATTTAAAAAAATTTTTTTATTTTATTTATTTTCTATGTGTATGTATGTACTGTCTGCATGCAGGTCTGTGCACCCCGCGGAGCTCAGAAGAGGGCGTCGGATTCCTCTGGAACTGGAGTTCTCCTGGAATTGGAGTTACAGACTGTTCTCAGCCGCCATGTGGGTGCTGGGGATCGAACCTGGGTCCCCTGCAAGAGCAGTTGATGCTCTTAACCGCTACGCCATCCTTCCAGCCCCCCCTTTTTTAATATACATTTTAATTGACATTTTAGTTACTAACTAATTTGCTTTTGGGGCCTACTTTGGATTGAACCCAGAGTCTTGTGCATTCTAAGCAAGTACTCTACCACTGAGCTGTATTGCCAGTCCTAAACTGGTATTATAAATGTGACAGGCTAGAGGTTGGCACTCGGGCATGCTGTCTGTGGAAGTGGGAGCAGCCTGTGGCTTGAGGAACATTTTATTCATGTCATTTTGTTGTTGTTGTTCTGTTTTGTTTTGGTCTTTTTGAGTCAGGGTCTCCCTTCAGCCCCAGCTGTCCTGGAACTCTCTATGTAGACCAGGTTGGCCTTGAACTCAGAGAGATCCGCCTGCTTCTGCCTCCTGAGTGCTGGGATTAAAGGCGTGCACCATCATGCCCAACCTTTGTCATAGTTTTTTAAGTTTTTTGAAACGGAGTCTCACTATATAACCTTGGTTGGCATGGAACTCACTATGTAGACCAAGCTGGCTTGGAACTCATGAAGATCTGCCTGCCTTTGCCACCTGAGAGCTGGAACTAAAGGCATGAGCCACCACACCTAGATTTAAGATTTATTTTTATTTTTAATTTATGTATTTATGTGTATGTCTGTGGTGTATTTTTTTTTTTTTTAGACAGGGTCACCCTGTAACCCCTGCTGGCCTGGAACTCACTCTGTAGACCAGGCTGGGCTTGCACTCACAGAGATCTGCCTGCCTCTGCCTCCCAGGTGCTAGGATTAAAGGTGTGCACCACCATGCTCTGCTTAAAGACCATTCTTGGCTGCCATGTGGGTTCTGGGAATCGAACCCAGGTCCTCTGCAAGAGCAGTCGGTGCTCTTAACCACTGGGCCATCTCTCCAGCCCCATGTCTGTGCATTTGTATTTGTGTATACCACATGTACTCAAGTGCCTGGAGAGGTCAGAAAGGGGTGTCAGATCCCCTGGAGCTAGAGTTAAAAGTGGTTGGTGCATGCCTTTAGTCCTAGCACTTGGGAGGCAGAGGCAGGCTGGGGCTACAGGGAGAGCCTGTCTCAAAAAGACCAAAAAAAAAAAAAAAGTGGTTGTGAGCCGCCTGATGTGGGTGCTAGGAGCCAAACTTGGTCCTCTGTAAGAACATCAGGCATTAACTGCTCAGCCATTTCTTTAGTCTTCTTGTCAGCTTTTGAAGAGCCAGCACAACTGTCTTAGGCTTTATGTAATTCCTGCACTTCCATCTTTGATGTCCTCTCAAGAAGCTAAGGTTTCGTGGCTGCTGATCTCGTAAGGGCTTTCTACCACAGGTAGCATAAGGGGACCTTGATCATGAAGGGCAGTGAGTGATGGATGAGGCATTACATGTAGAAGACTTGAATAGTGGATGTCCTATTCTTTAGGGCTATGATGTTGGCAAGGGAGTATGGATGATGGTTGAGGGTGGGATGAGACAGAAAGATGACTGAATGCCCCCTGACCTGCTACCTGCCTTGAGATTAGGACCTGCAAGGAACTGTAGTCTTATGAGAGTTTTGTGCCACGTGGCCCCACCCTGCCCTGGAGGTACTCTTGGGCTGTCTTCTCTCAAGCCATCTGCATCTCCTCATCTGAGGCAGAATATCTATCACCCCAGAAGATGACAAAAGACAGGGATACCATGTCCACAAAAACAACACAGCCTTGATTGACTCACTGATGCGTGAGGAGCAGGAATGTGTGCAGAGTGTCTTGCCCCCGCAGCGGCAGCAGCCTGTGCTGGGCACCGGCCTTATCTCTCTGACTCCCAGGCATTCTGACTCCTTCTCTCCAACATGTGTGTGATTTGGGGTTACTCATTCATCAATCCAGTGGGACCAGGGTCAGGTTCCTCCTTGGGTCTCTCACTACTCTGTCCTTCAGGCCAGGGCTATGGACAAACCAAGGTCAGTCCACTCTGTTCTAAAGAGAAAGGGCTGGAAGAGAACAGCTGTCCTTTCCTCCTCATTTCTCTAGTGAGCCACAGGAAATCTGCGCACCGGAGAGCCCCTGCTCATGCCCACTTGGAGCCCATGCGCTCTTTTGCATAGGCAGCATAGACACAGTAAGAATTAGAAAGATGGAGGTTGGGGATGGGTCTCAATGGTAGAGTGCTTGTCTAGCATGTATGAGGCCCTGGGTTCAGTCCCCAGCACTTGATGTGTACACACACACACACACACACACACGCATGCACACACACACACACACACACACACACACACCCCTCCAAAGGTACCTTCAGTACAATTCTCTTTCGTGCCTGATAGCCCTCATCAGTTCTTGCCTTTGAGGTTTAATGGTTTCAGACAGATGGGTTTATGGAAAGAGGACAATGCCACCCCTTTCTTTGTGTTGTTCTCCCAGGATAGAAGGAGCCTGGAGTAGCACAGCCCCCGTCTTGAAGTCTGGAGCTGGCTGGCTGGGTGGTCCCTGGATGGGGCAGGTGTGTAGAACCCCAGCCTTCCTGACTACCTTGCCTTGCTGTATCATAGCAGGGTAAGGAGTCAGGCAGGCAGGGGAACGGGTTGTATGCTGCTGCTGTGAATTCTAATTGAATTCAGTCTGTCTGGCTTACTGAATCAATGTTTGACGGCATGGAATAGCCAAGAAGATAGGCCTGAAGGACAAAAGAAAGCCTGCGCTAGAGTTTCGCGAACTCACCCCCGCCCATCGAGCAAGGAAGGCTACTTTCACTTCTTTACTTCCGCGTACTAACATGATAATTAGGGACTATGCTAGGAGGGGAAGGGATTGGAACAATTAGGGACTTGTAAATTAAGCCTCCTAAAAGGACCAATTAAGAAGAGACACATACCCCAGTAGGGAAGCCGGCATGACTTATAAACCTCTGTAAACCTGCAATAAAGTGAGCTTGAGCTGTAACACCCTGACTCGACTCCCTGCCGTGGTTACTTTCAGTTCGGCAGCGCACTTACTCTCCCCAGCCCCACTCCATCGCGGGCCGACAGAGTGAAGATCTTCGGCGGCGAGGAAGCTGGAGAGGGTGGTCTTTGCCAACCACCTCTCTACGACCCCCGCAAATGTTGGGAAACCCAGTGCTCTCCTGGGAGGAGAGGTGTTTGGGTATAAATAGAAGGCATTATCATTGGAGGCCATTGAGGGACGTCATGTCGTCATGTCGCTCAATGCAGCTCAAGGCAGCAGCCTTGTTCCAGCCGTGGGCTGCTGGGCTGCCAGCGACCTGCTTTGGTTGGCTCAACTCAAGAGAAAGAGCACTTCTTCTTCTCAGTGCTCACCATCAGGGTGACCTGAGCAAGCCCTGTGTCCTCTCTAGCCCCTTTGCTTCTTTGCTGAAAAAAAAAATAAAAGTACCTTCATTTGGCTCTATTTGGCTCAACCACCCTGAAACACCCTCAGGGCACACTTGGATGGTACTTCCCAGGCTTCCACCCACCACCCTCCATGCAAACTCTGAGCCAGAGCAGTAAAGCACTTTGCTGGAGGTTTGTGGAGATCTAGCTTATACACCATCCAATTCACCCATTTAAAGATTATGATTAGAGGAGGGTGTGGTGGTGCATACCTTTAATCCCAACAGAGGTAGGTGGATCTCTGTGAGATTGAGGCCAGCTTTGTCCACATAGTGAGTTCCAGGCCAGTTGGGGCTACAGGAAGATCCTATCTCAAAAAACAAATAAACAAAAAAGATTAGCTAAGCATGATGTTGCAGGCTTTTACTCCTAGCACTCCAGGGCACAAGTTCAAGGCCAGCCTGTTATATATATCATGTTCCAGACAAGCCAAAACTACACTGTGATACCCTGGCTCAAAAGATAAAACCCAAACAATGCAACATCAACAAAAGAGAAGCAGGGGAGAGTTCGTCGGTAGAGTGCTTGTGTTATGAGCATGAGGGTGGGCATTCCAGTTCAGAATCCATGTAAAAGAGAGGAAAAGAGGGGGCTGGAGAGATGGCCTAGCAGATGCTCTTGCAGAGGATCCGGGTTCGATCCCCAGCACCCACATGGCGGCTGAGAACCGTTTTTAAATTTTTAATTTTATTTATTTCTGTATGTGTATGAATGTACTGTCTGCATGCAAGTCTGTGCACCCGTGTCGTGCAATGCCATGGAGGTCAGAAGAGGGTGTCGGATTCCCCTGGAACTGAAGGGGCAACAAAACTGCCCCACCAAAACAAAAAAGCTAGATAATTCCAAAGCAAGAAGTTACTTTTTTGAAAGCAAACACAAACCAAAATGCGATCTTTAAACAGTCAGCTCTGAGGCTTGATTTCTATAAACAACTATCTCCTGTTGTGAAGCATTTGAGAAACTCAGAGACAATAAATTTAGATGTCTACTGGCTATTAAATTTTTAGGCCTTTAAAATGTATTATTATTTTTTTTATTAATATCAATTTTTAACTCTTGCACGTGCATATCTAGTTCTGGCATGCCAAAATGAAATGATCTTGCACAACACACACACACACACACACACCACACTTCCACACAAACTTAGATGCATAACAAGCTACATGAACTAATTTAGGAGTGACCCCCCCTTTCCACCTCGGCGTAAGCCGGTGGTCGGGAGATTTCCTCAGAGAAGCGTTAGTTCTGTCTCTCTGGCTCTCCTGCCTCAAAGCGAGTAGGGGAAGGAATGGGGCCCAGTGAGTCTGGACCACTCAGGCGGCGTCCCAGGCCGTATCCTCCTCCCCGAGACAAGGGGATCTTCTCAACCTCTTCCGAAGATGAATTATCCACCCCCAGGAAGGTAGAAGGGAGTCGGGGTAAAAGTGGTTTTAAGCGCCACAAGTCATGGGGTAAAAGCCCAAAAGGGGTTCTGCTCGAGAATCCTTTTCTCTTTCTCTTGCCAGCTTTTCTATTCGCCCCCAAACTTCCCAGAGAGAAAAGGTTGACCCCTCTTACCCAGGGGGCCAGCAAAGAGGACGTGGTCCCAGGCAAACTCCGCGACCGCATCGGTCAGTTCTAACCCCCTGGATTTTAACATCAATCTCACGCTTTAAGCGCTGGGTCCTTATCCTTTCCCGTTGCGTTTCCCATCGCAGGACTCACACCCGAAAGACCATTGGCCCCATCCTATTGCTAGCCGTTAGGGTCTCGGGGGGGTCTTTGAGCCCCACGTTTGGGTGCAGATGTGGGGGTCATAGAGAGGGTGTTGGCAAAGACCACCCATCTCCAGCTTCCTCGCTGCTGAAGATCTTCACTCTGTAGGCCCATCGACGGAGTGGGGCTGGGGAGAGCTAAGTGCGCTGCCAAACCGAAAGTAACCACGTGAGGGAGTTGAGTCAGGGTGTTACAGCTCAAGCTCACTTTGTTCAGGTTTACAGAGGTTTATAAAGCATGCCGCTTCCCTACTGGGGTATGTGTCTCTTCTTAATTGGTCCTTTTAGGAGGCTTAATTTACAAGTCCCTAATTGTCCAATCCTTCCCCTCCTACATAGTCCCTAATTATCATGTTAGTACGCGGAAGTAAACAAGTGAAACTAGCTTCCTTCCTTGCTCGATGGGCGGGGTGAGTTCCGAAACCTAGCGCAAGGCTTTCTTTTGTCTTCAGGCGCTAATCCTATCTTGGCTATTCCATGCCGTCAAACATTGATTCAGTAAGCCAGACAGACTGAATTCAATTAGAATTCACAGCAGCAGCATACAACCCGTTCCCCTGCCTGCCTGGACTTCCTTACCCTGCTATGATACAGCAGGCAAGGTAGTCAGGAAGGCTGGGGTTACACACCTGGCCCCTCCAGGAACCGACCCAGCCAGCCAGCTCCAGACTTCAAGACGGGGGCTGTGCTACTCCAGGCTCCTTCTATCCTGGGAGAACAACACAAAGAAAGGGGTGGCATTGTCCTCTTTCCATAAACCCATCTGTCTGAAACCATTAAACCTCAAAGGCAAAACGATGAAACTCGGATGAGGGCTATCAGCAACGAAAATGAGAATTGTATGGAACGGTCCTTTGGACGGGTGTGTGTGTGTGTGTGTGTGTCGTGATTGTGATGCGGGTGTGGTGTGTGTGTGTGTGTACCACATCNGGGACTGGGTGTGGTGGCACACACCTTTAATCTCAGTACTGGGGAGGACCGGGTGTGGTGGCACACACCTTTAATCCCAGTACTGGGGAGGCAGAGGCAGGCAATCCTTTCGGTCTCCAATGAAATAGGCAGGTCCTCCAAGGGACTCACAGCTCCTGGCCACGGGGGTGTATACCATATGCACAACTCTGGCTAGAGAGTGGGACCCCCCTGGTGCTTAAGGTCCCGGCCATACTCCCAGTCCCATCTGGTCAGTGGGCTGGGCCTTAGGTGTGAGTGAGAGTTGTTTCTGTGTAAAAGGATGCATCAAGCATATTGGAACCAGTAAGAAAAATGTGGGCAAGATGAATGTGTGTTTGAGGGGCTGAGGCTTGCTGTCCCTGCACTGGGAGGAGTTGTGGATGTTTTCAGGTAGAAAGGGTATAACCTTGAAATCACTCAATTACAAAAGGTGTTGGGGGAGATAAATTGGCTCAGGCCCTGGGTTGGAGTCTCTACTGAGACCCTCCTCCCCCTCTTTTCCCTCCTCGAGAAAGGGGGGGCCCTGTGGAGGGGAGGTTGAGCTCTCAGAGCAACATTTAGCATGTTGGGCAACGGCCCACTCTGGAGAAAAAGCCGCCCATGCTAAATCACACTTTATACAATGTTTTTCAACCCTGGGCCTACCTAAACAGGTCAAAACAGACAATGGGCCTTGCTTTACATCTCAGTCCCTAAGAGATGGAATATCAAACACATCACCGGTATTCCTTATAACCCACAAGGACAGCGATCATTGAAAGAACTCACCAGACTTTAAAACAACAAATACAAAAACAAAAAGGGGGAGAGGACTGGTACCGCAGTCCTCACCTGCAGCTGGCGGGGCATTATTAAACATAAATATTTTAAATTTTTCCAAAAATGTACATTACAATAGATTTCAAAAACACTGGGGACAGTTACCCCAGACACCAGCAATACAGGTCCGGTGGAGAGATCCTCTAACCCAGCAATGGTGAGGCCCAGACCCGCTTATAACCACAGGCTGAGGATTTGGCTGTATTATGCCAACAGACTCGAATACACCTATCTGGGTCCCGGCAAGGAACATCAAATATGACCTCCTGGAAACTTCTTAACCCCCAACCTAAGGATGAACTCCTTAAGGTAAATCCCCTTGTTCTTACAGAAATGAATCTGATGCTCCTGGCCATCGGAATTCTACTCCTATGGCCCCATGGGAAGGCTGCGTCATCAGATGAGTCACACAGGCCTCGCACCATCATCTGGTCAGTGGTGAACGTCGCTACTGGAAATGTCGTCAAGGAACAGACAGCGTCTGGCCTACTCTCCAAACAAATTTCTGCTCATTAGCAGACGGTTACTTCAATGGACAATGGGAACAGTGCCAAAGGGAGGTGGATAGACTAAATGCTAGAAAGTGGGAATGTTATGTATGCCCCGGGACTAACCCCTTGTGTCAACCTAGAAGCTGTAAAGACAAGTAATGACTCTTGTGCATTATACCACCCAGCAGGAGGCCTTTCAGTTTCTAGACATAAAAGAGAGATAGGAACCGCCCTTGCCCTGGTGGGCATACTAGGAGTGGGAATCATAGGCACAGCTACTGGAGGAACAGCTCTATCACTAACACAACAATGGAACGAGAGGCCCAGACAGCAACTAGATGAAGATATAGAAAAGGTAGAAATAACTCTGAGACACATGAAGGCATCATTGGATTCTTTAGCAGAGATGGTCCTTCAGAATAGAAGGGGGCTTGATTTCCTTGCACTAGAACAGGGAGGGATATGCCAGGCTTTAGGGGAAGAATGCTGCTTTTACGCAGACCACTCCAGTGTAATTACAAAGAATCTAGACGACCTTAGGAATAGCCTTGAAAGAAGAAAGATAGCTAATCAACCAGGATGGTTTGAAGGATGGTTCAACACCAGCCCCTGGTTTACTTCATTGATAACGGCAATAGCCGGACCTCTTATTATTCTTTTGCTTTTGTTCACGGTAGGCCCTTGCTTGCTCAACCGGGTTATAAGGTTCGCTAGAAAACAGGCAGAAGAAGTCCAATTAATGGCCTTACGGGCAAAGTATGAGCCCCTCCCCCTCGTCAATACCTACAAAAAGCAGCATCAGACTCCAAAGACGGGTAAGGGCTTTTTGGGTCGGCCAACCTAAGACAGGGGGATAGCCAAAGCTGCTATCTACTCAAAGATGGGTAAGAGCTGAGCCCAGTAAAAGCACCAACCTAAGACAGGAGCTATGCCAAATAAAACAAAAAGGGGGAAATGACGGCATGGAATAGCCGAGAAGATAGGCCTGAAGGACAAAAGAAAGCCTGCGCTAGAGTTTCGCGAACTCACCCCCGCCCATCGAGCAAGGAAGGCTACTTTCACTTCTTTACTTCCGCGTACTAACATGATAATTAGGGACTATGCTAGGAGGGGAAGGGATTGGAACAATTAGGGACTTGTAAATTAAGCCTCCTAAAAGGACCAATTAGGAAGAGACACAGACCCCAGTAGGGAAGCCGGCACGACTTATAAACCTCTGTAAACCTGCAATAAAGTGAGCTTGAGCTGTAACACCCTGACTCGACTCCCTGCCGTGGTTACTTTCAGTTCGGCAGCGCACTTACTCTCCCCAGCCCCACTCCATCGCGGGCCGACAGAGTGAAGATCTTCGGCGGCGAGGAAGCTGGAGAGGGTGGTCTTTGCCAACCACCTCTCTACGACCCCCGCAAATGTTGGGAAACCCAGTGCTCTCCTGGGAGGAGAGGTGTTTGGGTATAAATAGAAGGCATTATCATTGGAGGCCATTGAGGGACGTCATGTCGTCATGTCGCTCAATGCAGCTCAAGGCAGCAGCCTTGTTCCAGCCGTGGGCTGCTGGGCTGCCAGCGACCTGCTTTGGTTGGCTCAACTCAAGAGAAAGAGCACTTCTTCTTCTCAGTGCTCACCATCAGGGTGACCTGAGCAAGCCCTGTGTCCTCTCTAGCCCCTTTGCTTCTTTGCTGAAAAAAAAAATAAAAGTACCTTCATTTGGCTCTATTTGGCTCAACCACCCTGAAACACCCTCAGGGCACACTTGGATGGTACTTCCCAGGCTTCCACCCACCACCCTCCATGCAAACTCTGAGCCAGAGCAGTAAAGCACTTTGCTGGAGGTTTGTGGAGATCTAGCTTATACACCATCCAATTCACCCATTTAAAGATTATGATTAGAGGAGGGTGTGGTGGTGCATACCTTTAATCCCAACAGAGGTAGGTGGATCTCTGTGAGATTGAGGCCAGCTTTGTCCACATAGTGAGTTCCAGGCCAGTTGGGGCTACAGGAAGATCCTATCTCAAAAAACAAATAAACAAAAAAGATTAGCTAAGCATGATGTTGCAGGCTTTTACTCCTAGCACTCCAGGGCACAAGTTCAAGGCCAGCCTGTTATATATATCATGTTCCAGACAAGCCAAAACTACACTGTGATACCCTGGCTCAAAAGATAAAACCCAAACAATGCAACATCAACAAAAGAGAAGCAGGGGAGAGTTCGTCGGTAGAGTGCTTGTGTTATGAGCATGAGGGTGGGCATTCCAGTTCAGAATCCATGTAAAAGAGAGGAAAAGAGGGGGCTGGAGAGATGGCCTAGCAGATGCTCTTGCAGAGGATCCGGGTTCGATCCCCAGCACCCACATGGCGGCTGAGAACCGTTTTTAAATTTTTAATTTTATTTATTTCTGTATGTGTATGAATGTACTGTCTGCATGCAAGTCTGTGCACCCGTGTCGTGCAATGCCATGGAGGTCAGAAGAGGGTGTCGGATTCCCCTGGAACTGGAGTTCTCCTGGAATTGGAGTTTCAGACGGTTCTCGGCCCGTTTTTAACTTCAGTTCCAGGGGAATCCGACGCCCTCTTCTGACCTCTGAGGCATTGCATGACATGGGTGCACAAACCTGCATGTAGACAGTACATTCATACACATAAAAAAATAAAATTTAAAAAAGAGACAGGAATAGAGAGAGGGCTGAAGAGATGGTTCAGTGGTTAAGAGCAGGTACTCTTTACATATACTGCTTGCAACTGTGCAAGACTCCAGATCCAGAGGGCATCTGACACCTCTGGCCCCTGTGGGCACCCACACACATGATTCACACATGATTAATAGACATTCATACATAATTTAAAATGGTAAGAATAAATCTTGAAAATTGGTTTTACATGAAGGATGCTTGTGTTCATTACTTACTATTTAAAAAAATTCTATCACACACACAAAAAAGAATAAATATTAAAAAAATAGCCAGCTGGGCATGGTGACACTGGCCTTTAATCCCAGCACTCAGGAGGCAAAGGCAGGCAAATCTTTGTGACATCAAGGCCAGCCTGGTCTATATAGCCTGTTCCAGGCCAGCTGGGGGTACAGGGAGACCCTGTTTCAAAAAACCAACAACAAAAAACTCTACAATTTCTCACAAACAGAGAATAAGTGTCTGTGAGATGCCCAACCCTAAGTAGCACATCTAAGATGGAACATCTACACCTAAGGCTCAGAGAACATAGTAGAACAGGGGGCAGAGGGAATACTAATTTGTCTCTCAACTCTTCATCAGTGAAGCTCCCTCATGCGACACAGGACAATGAACAGAAAGGGCCATAAAGGACCAAAGTGTAGAGAATAAGAATCTGCAGTGTGGTTCCCGCGCAGGACTTTTTTTTTGGTGTTTTCGAGACAGGGTCTCCCTGTAGCTCCAGCTGTCCTGGAACTTACTATGTAGACCAGGCTTGCCTTGAACTCACAGAGATCCAGTTACCTCTGCCTCCCTAGGACTCTAATATTAAACTTCGTCCACTTAAGGCTCAGGGACTATTGTGGAAAAGGGGCAAAAAGATTGTAAGAGCTGGGGAGGAAGTATGTGACTATAAGAAAGAGATTTTTACAGGTTTCTGGGACCTTGTTCATATGAACCTATAGCAATGGTGTCAGGATGCACAAGACCCATGCAAACTCAAGCAGACAAAAACCCAGCACACACACACACACACAGGTTTATGATTATCTGGGCATGGTGGATCTCTGTGAGTTCAAGGCCAGCCTGGTCTATATAGTGAATTCCAGGCCAGGTGGGGCTACAGGGAAACCCTGTCTCAAAAAAAGACACAAAAAATAGCAAGAAACTTTATTCAAAATCAAAACAACAGTACAGAAATATACTGCAAAGGAGCAGGGTCTACAGGAGTGAGAGAGCACTCGAGGGCCCAAGTCACTCCTTATCATAAAATAGGCAGGGTTGGGAGGGGCTCTGTATGAATAATAAAGATTCAGGATCATTGCACTCAGGACCTGAATGTATATTTCTCATTCTGTCATATTTATATGTTCTGAGTGGGGCCTAGTTGTGTACACCTATAATCCCAGCATTTCAGAGGCAGAGGCAGGAGGATTGTCCCTTTATTCAAAGCCAGCTCAGGCTTCATTGTGAGTTCAAGGCCAACCTGGGCTACACAGCAAGACCTTATCTCAAAATGAAACAAAACAGAGCTCCAATTATATATTCTGGACATATGCCTTTATTAGACATAATTTACAACTGTTTCTCCCAGATTGCTGCTTACCTTTTCATCCCCTTAATATCTTTCAAATAACAGAAAGTCTCAAATTTACTTATTTACTTATTCATTTATTTTTGGTCCTTTTGAGACAGGGTCTCTCTGTAACCCCAGCTGGCCTGGAACTCACTATTTGGACCAGACTGGTCTTGAACTCACAGAGATCCACCTGCCTCTGTCTCCTGAGTGCTGGAATTACAGGCATGCACCCCCACGCCTGGTTTGGTATGATTTTTAGGAAAATCTGGCCCAACCAATTAACATAGAGGCCTGCTCCCATTTGCTTCTAAGTTTCATCCTGGTAAGTTTTATGTTTGAGCTGATGGCTAACTTGGAGTTGGTTTTTGTGTCTGCTGAGAGCCATGGACTGAGGTTCACTGTGTGGCATTTGACTCTCCACATTTAGCACCATTTATCCACGTGACTCATTTCTCCACTGTGCTGCCTTTGTGCCTTTGTTGAAAAGCATGGTCTCATGCATGTGTGGGTCTAATTCTGGACTCTGCTCTTTCCATTGATCTATTCGTGTATCTTTATGCTGATACCACTCCATCTTGAATAACTTTGTAATAATAAACCTGAAGTCAGGCAATGCTTCTCCAAGTTGGTTCTTTCTCAAAGTTGTTTTGATTATTCTATGTAAATTTTAGAATCAGTTTGGGTTTTCATAGGGAGTGACTCTACAGAATAATTGGGAAAGGGGGCTAGCAAGACTCAGTGGGTCAAGGTGTCTGTCACCAAGACTGATGAACTGAGTTCGAACCTTGTGACCTACGTGGTAGAAGAAAACTAATTCCTGCAAGTTGTCTTCTGTCCTCCACACATTCAATCAATCAATCATCAATCATTCAATTGATCAATATTTAAAAAGAATAACTGGAAAGAAATCTTTTTACTGTGTTTTTGCAGTGTTCTACATATAATTTCCTTAATAGTAAATTTAGTGACAATTAGCTAATTTATTTAACAGGCGATGAATTTATTAGCAGCAAGTTCACAGTGTTCTGTTCCTAGCTTGTTATTTTCAGCTGCATCTAAAAGGGGGGGGGGTGAGGCTATTGACCAATCATTATAAAGGTAGATCACTGGTTCCTGCTGAAATGGCCATATTTTCAAGGTGTGTGAAACCCTTACACACACAGTGCAGGTAGTCTGCCATGGACTTGAATAAGACTGTAGATAGATCCTTGTGGGCCAATAGTACTGTCATGAAGAATGACCTTTATGTTCATAGGGTTAGAGGCCTTGCAAGACAGGTTAGCTACCTTGACCTGTTTGTAAGTTAATTGATGCTGGGTGTGGTGGTGCATGCCTTTAATCCCAGCAGAGGCAGGCTGATCTCTGTGAGTTCAAGGCCAGCTTGAAGGTCTACAGAATGAGTTCCAGGGCAGCTGGGGCTACAGGGAGACCCTGTCTCAAAAAGACCAAAAAAAAAAAAAANCTAACACATGATCTAGGGCACCGGCTTGTCTAACACATGGTTTAGGGCACCGGCTTGTCTAACAGTTTCCAAATCAGGTATCATTTGCTTCAGAAATAGAGGCTCTTACTGCAAGAAAAAGGACACTGACCTCTTCAGGACAACATTCAGAAGGGCATTCCCAACATCTTTGCCCGGAACTGCCAAAGCCATGAGTTCCACACACGTGACATGCAAAGCATGGGCTGCAGGGTTGGGGAACTCATTGAACCTCCAGTCACAGTTTGGGAAGGGACCAGGAGACTTTCCAGCCATTGGTACAAATGATTAAGGCAATAAAAACTTGATTATTCCGAGATTAATGAATCACAGTTATAAAACACTTTACAGATCTTATGTTTCCTATGAAAGCGTCTCATTTATTATCAATTCACTGGATCATGGACTGTCAAGAAGTGACTGATTAAGGGACAAACAAAAGAAATAAATACAAGTATGTTTGACATGAATGAAATACACTGATAGCAATCACTCACAAAATACAAGGGGTTGGTCTTACAGGTGGGCTTTCATAACTAAGGTACTGTAAAGCAGGAGATGCAACCAGAGCAACTCCACGCTTCATCGGCCCATGTCTTTATACTTACAGGACAAGTTTTTTAACCTTAGGATATATATTCCCTTTTAGGAAAGTAAGTCATGTTAATCTATATATTTCTCTATTTTAGTATGTTACATAGACATATTACATATACTCTGCTGATAACTGAAAACATAAAAACAAAGAGAAGAAATAAAAACATCAATATAACAGCCTTTTCACTAAGAGTTTTACTATAGTCTATTAACACCAATGTCTTTGAACATATTCAAGGATTATTTTAATTATTAATTGAGGCAGGGTCTTGCTATGAAGCACTACTGATACCTCACAATGTAGCCCAGGCTGGCCTCAAACTTGTAGCAGTCTTCCTGCCTCAACCTTTGGTGTTTACCTTTGGTGTTTACCTCATCCTTTGGGATTACCCACACACAGACCTCTGACAATACTCCTGACATTTTGTAGGTTTCAGCCCAGAAGTGTCTCACATCCTCGCATGGGAATCGTCAGCTCTAGGGTAGGGCTGTGGGGAGAGAGAGTGACCCTAGGCTTCTGTTTTCCTAATCACCAAGCTGCTGTGTTTTGGAGGGAGTGTGTCCTGAGCCCCAGAAACCCAGCTCCCCCCCCTAGCTCACACCCTTCCTGAGATGGATGCATTGTTTCAGTGCTGCATCTGTCCCCTGAATCATGTTCTTGGCCACCATTCTAAGTTTTTCCAGGAAAATGCCCACAATGTAGATAGCTTCACTAGTATTGGCAATGCCAAAAGCCAAGAAGGAGAGGTGTCAGGGAGAGCCTGGAGCCCTGAGCGACTTCTGTTTCCAAGCTCCGTCTGTTCTCACCCGTCCCCCACTTCTGCAGGCTGGTTCCGAGCCAAGGAAGCCAGGCTGGTGTCCTGGTCTCCACACTGTTTCCAAGCCATCTCTGCACAGGATGGGCTCAGTTTATTCTTTTATGTCCCAAGATGCATCATGTTGCCCCCCTGATCGAGAGCCCTCCACGACTCCCCAGTCTCCTCAGGAAGGAGAAGGCACTCGAGCATCAGGTTAGAGGCCTGGCATTTCACAAAACCCAAATTCTAGTCCTTTGTTAAATGACTCAGATGTTTTCTCCACCGAGACCAGACATCCCAGGGCGCTGAAGCATGCTGCCTCCTCTAAACTTGTACTTGAGTGCCCTCTCCTGCCCCCTCCCTCCCTCCTCTTAGCACCCCCCACCCAAGATTGTTCCTGTCCTTGAAGGTCAGTTCACATCCTATTTTTCTATGACCCACAGGGCCTTTTCTTGTTCCTTGGGGTTTATCAGAGGCTTTTTTTTTTTTTTTTTGGTCTTTTTGAGAACAGGGTCTCTCTGTAGCTCTGGCTGTCCTGGAACTTGCTTTGTAGACCAGGCTGGCCTTGAACTCACAAAGATCCACCTGCCTCTGCCTCCCAAGTGCTAGGATTAAAGGCATGTGCCACGACACCTGGCTATTAATGCTTCAGTAGTTATTAGTATAATTAGTTCTTTTCTTTGTTTCCTTGTTTGTTTGTTTTGAGACAGGGTCTCTCTGTAGCCTCAACTGGCCTGGAACTCACTATGTAGACCAGGCTGGCCTTGAACTCACAGAGATCTGCCTGCCTCTGTCTCTGCCTCTGCCTCTGCCTCCTGAGTGCTGGGATTAAAGTCATGCACCACCACGCTAGGCAATTAATTCTTTCTTTCTTTCTTTCTTTCTTTCTTTCTTTCTTTCTTTCTTTTGTCTTTTTGAGTCAGGGTCTCTCTGTAGTTCCAGCTGTCCTGGAACTCACTATGTAAACCAGGCTGGCCTTGAACTCACAGCAATCCACCAGGCTCTGCCTCCCAAGTGCTGGGATTAAAGGCGTGTGCCACCACGCCTGGCTAATTAGTTATTTTTTAATGAGCCTGTCTATGTACGCCAAACACCACATACTTGTGTACCTGTACACTCATACGTATGCTCACACTTGGTTTGTTATTGGTTTGTAAGTTTGTTTCCTTATAAAAGTCATTTATAAGCCAGGCGTGGTGGTGCACGCCTTTAATCCTAGCACTTGGGAGGCAGAGACAGGCGGATCTTTGTGTGTTCAAGGCCAGCCTGGTCTACAGAGTGAGTTCCAGGACAGCTGGGGCTACAGGGAGACCCTGTCTCGAAAAGACCAAAAAAAAATTAAATAAATAAAATAAAAATAAATAAATAAATAAATGTCATTTATAAGTCAAACATCAAAGGTCTAAGCTCTAAGCAACTCTCCATAGATGCTGACAAAGAGATTCTGAGAGTCCAAGTTGTTAGACCATAGCGCCTCTAGGAGCTATCGTCTTCCAGAAATCAGGACACAGCCCCCGTGAGGTCTCTCCTTGGATGGAGCTGATAAAGTATCCTGTAGCCTTGCAGCCTCCCTCTCCCCTCACAGGTGCAGTCCTGCCCCCTACCTACTGATCAGACCCTAACAACTTTGAATTTGAGTCAGTGTCTTCCTGACTTCTACAACACAGGCCAGGTCACATGAACCCACTCCCAACTGAGAAACCTGTAAGAACCAGAACCTCTTTCTGTCTTACAGAATTGCCTGCATGTATGTAAGTGTACTGTGTGTGACAATGCCTATGAAGCCAGAAGAGGGCATTGAATCTCCTGGACCTGTACTGTCCTCTGAAAGAACAGTGTACTCGCCTTAACTGCTGAGCCACCAGCGCCCCTCTTACATATCTTTAGCTTGTCTCCTACCAGCCAGCTATAAGCCCTCTTATTCATCTTCCTCAGTGCTGCAGTCTTTGCTGCTTTAACCCTTAATCTTCCTTTTAATCCTAATGTGCATTCTCTCTGCCGCATGGGTGAGCAACTTGCAGCTATTGCCACAGAGCTTTTTCTCTCAATACCCACAGAGTCAGTTCCTGCCTCACTACTTTCCTTCCTGGAAAGTAAATCCCAGCCTCTCTTTCCTTACTATGGTACAGAACATACTTTTTGTAAGGAGCTGCAGGCTTTAGCTTGCTTACGCTGAGCTTACTTACAAGGAAGTTGACTCTGTGAATTGTCACCTCGAGCCTTTTTCCAAGAGCTGGGTGCGGACGTGTAGTAAAAGTCACCATCCTTTCTCAAGAGCTGGGTGCGGACATGCAGTAAAAGTCACCAGATACTCCAGCCTGATGTCTCAACTCAGTGATCTTGCAAGAACAGACCCTCCTCTGACGCCAGACCCTGTTTCACCCACCCCCTCCCCATTTCNAAGGCAGCTTTAACAGGGCCTAAAGGATCCACAGGTTCAGAGGCATCTCCCTTTGAAGCCTCATATGGGGGCTTTGTCAGGAGAGCAAAATTAGGAATTCAAGTTCTTAGATATCCTGCTATACCCAGGAAAGAAAGGATTTCTTCCTTAGTAGTGGGGGCTGTAAAGATTCGAGGTGATGCTTTGTGCGATCAATAGTTAGGGTGCGAGAAGTGGGTGTGAGCAGGAATCCAAGGTACTTTACCTGGGAACAGAGAGTTGGGCCTTGGAGGGAGAGAACTGGACTATCCCTTTTCTCACAAGGAAGTTGAGAGAATGAGAGAAGTGTGAGTTTTTTGAGAGGGCAAGAGAGGTGGGAGCAAAGGAGTATGTCATCCACATACTGAGACTGTGGATGGTCCTAAGTCTAAGGCAGTAAGATCCTGGGCTAGAGCCTGACCAAATAAATAAATGAGGGCGCTGTCCCTGAACCACTGAGGGAGAACTGTCCCAGGTCAGCTTGTGAACTCACCCTAGTTGTTGGGATCCTCCCAAGTGAAGGCAAAAAGAGGTTGTGTGTAGTCAGGATGTAGGGGGATGGAAAAAAAAAAAAGGTTCTTTAAGGTCTAATACAGTAAAAGTGAGTTGTGCAGGAGGGAATATGAGACAGGAGCGGTGTAAGGGTTGGGAATCATACTGGGATGATAGGAACACAGCTGCATTAATAAGTGGAGGTCTTGCACTAGGGGTAGGACCCATCTGCCTTAAGAACAGGAGAATTGGAGTGCTTTAGGGAGTGGGTAGGTTTGAGGAGGCCTGCTGTGAGTAATCTCTGAATATGGGTTTGAGACCCTGTCTGTGTTTGAGAGCTATAGGGTACTGAGCCCTGCAAGGAAACAGAGAGATCTTTGAGAGCAATAGAACTGGGCATGGTGGGAGGCTAGCCCCGAGGTAGAAGTGTCCCACACCCTGGGATTAACTTCGGAGGCCGGAGCGGCCAGGAGCAGGGTGAAGAGTAAAATGAGGAACTGAAGTGAGAAGGAAGATTGGAGAGGGGGGAAGGGAGGGTAGTAAAGATAGCTTTTGCATTAAATCTCTTCCCAGAAAAGAGAGGGACAAGAGGGCATGACCAAGAAGAGTGGGTAGGGGAATATCCCAAAAACACAGGGAACAGGGCCTGTACTCTTAGGACTGTGGGTTTTTCCTCAACACCCACCACGGAGAGCTCGAGGGGAAAGTTTTGCCTGAGATAGGAGGGGAGAACTGACCAAGTAGTCCCGTATCTATTAGAAAATAAAAGCCTTACCCGACGTGGCACTGACCCTGGGCTCCTCCATGTGATAGCAAAGAGGCATCCGGATGGAGGTGCAGGGCCCATCAGTCTCAGCTGCCAGTCCCAGAGATCAGCGAACAGCGTCGGGCCGGTGGGCGGCTGTGGGGCGGGGCCTCAGAAGGGATGGCTCTCCCGTACATTGGCACAATAGGACAATCACTTCTCCAGCGCCCCTTTCCCCACACGCAGGGCACGGTCCCCTTGGTTGACGAGTGTGGGGCAGACACGGGACAAGTGTCCGTTTCGCTGTTTGTCCACACTTGAAGCAGGGTCCCTGGGCCGGCATGGAGTCAGCTTCATTTTTCCATTGGCGTGCAGTTGGCGGGCAGGCTCGCTGGAGGAGCCCGGAGGGCAGCAGCAAGGAGGTGGCGGGTTTGGCTGTACTGGGCCCGAGATTCAGGTCTCTCCAATTCCTGTTCCCACCTTCTCCCTTAAATTCCCAAGCCAGATGCCATTCTGTGCTTTGCTTGGTTCTCTCTCTCCCCTGAGCCCAGCCCCGGCTACTCTGAATTAAACTTTGATCCAAAGAACTCAGACCTTGTGGCTTTTCATTCCGGGGGGAGCGGGATTCAGGGGTGGGATGGTCAGTAGGGGCATGTGGGGGGCGGTAGTGCCGCCCTAGGAGTCTGGAGTCTGGCGTCCACTGAAGGGTAGGGGCGAGTGGAAGATTCCTGAGTAATCAGGGGTGGCCTGCTTTAGCATAAACCAAAGGCCATGCCTGGTATAGAGCAGGTTTTTGGACCTCCAGTCTTAGATGTCTCTGCATTCCAATGGGCTTCTGGATCTAACGACCTGACATCACCCATGACTCAATAAATACCTTGTAGGAAGACATAGTGAGAGACCCACTGAAAGATGAGCCATGGTGAGAAATTTCCGAAGTTTATGGCACCCACAGGCTTAAAGTCCTAAGCAAACTCAAGTGAGACATCACAGAAATGCAGGATACACTCAAGGGGAGGGAGACAGCCATGAGAAAATCCAGGACCCACAGACACCAGAGATGCCTGAGCTAAGGGAGGCCCAGATGGCCTGGTCCGCGGACTGGGGTGGTGGGAGGGGACTGATTCGGTGGGCTACAGGGCTGCAGGATCCAGGGACCATCCACCTTATGTGACATGCTCAAGCCACACCATTCCCGGGGCAGCAGACCAGGGACCGAGAACACCTCAGTCCAGCACCGCTGGGGCTCCACAACCCCCACTGCGCCTTGCCCAGCCCCCAAGCCCAGGACTCCTGAGGACCGCGCTGCAGCAGGGGCTCCAGTCCCTGCAGGGCTGGAAAAGGTCGCCCTGGGCTCAAGAAGCCCAAACAGGAGCAGGAAGGCGGGGAGCTGACACAGCCTCCTCCCAGTTAGGACGCCACTCACCACATCCTGATTCCCGACATCTTATCCTCACAGTGCTTCTCCCTGCAGGACAGACCACAGGCAGACAGAGAATGCAGACAGTTCCGGATCCGAAACACACAAACCTAAGGAAAGATGACAGAAGCACTGTGGATCAGAGAAAGAGCCCGCCCTCATCTCGGATCCTGATTGGACAAAGGCACAACAGAGTCACCAATTTGATCAGGACTTCCGATCTAGGCCCTGAGATCCTGATGGACATGGAAAACTGCAACCATTGGGAGAATAAAGAACAAGTTCTGCCTCCAGGACAGGGCCCTACAGGCAAAGGTGCTAGTGTCAGCCTGAAGGTCTAAATTCATTCTCCAGAAGCCTTTGGCGAAGGATAAATCCTAAGGCACCAAGTCGTCCTATGATATCATGGGGAATACACGCCATGACAAGTTCACTAAACACACAAAAACACACGGATACGCAGTGAATCAATCATTTTTTGTTTTGTTGTTGTTTTTTTTTTTTTTTTTTTTTTTTTTGACAGGGTTCCCTATAGCCCCAATGGCCTGAAACTCACTCTGAGACCAGGCTGGCCTTGAACTCTAGAGATCCACGTCTTTGTTTCCTGCGATAATAGGATTAAAGGCTTGAGCCACTATGCCACACTTAAAAGAGGTTCTTGCAGCCATTGGGAGCTAGGAATCTAACCCCGGTGTCCATTGAAGAGCAGTCCATGTTCTTAATGTGGAGCCATCTCTCCAACCTCCATTAAATCTTCATTTGTTTGTTTTTTTTTTTTTTTTTTTTTTTTTTTTGGTTCTTTTGAGAAATGGTCTCCCTGTAGCCCCAGCTGTCCTGGACCTCCCTCTGTAGACCAGGCTGGCCTTGAACTCACAATGATCTGCCTGCCTTTGCCTCCCAAGTGCTAGGATTTACAGGTTGTGCCAGCCACCGCCAGCTAAAAATTTTTTAAAGGAAAAAAAAAAAAAAAAAAAAAAAAAAAGAGCAGGTGTTGGTTGGCACATACCTTTATTTATTTTATCTCCTTCTTCTTCTTTTTCTTCTTCTTCTCTTTCTTTTTTTTTTTTTTTTGTATTTTGTAGACAGGGTCTCCCTGTAGCCCCAGCTATCCTGGAACTCACTCTGTAGACCAGGCGGGGCTTGAACTCACAAAGATCCACCTGGCTCTGCCTCCCAAGTGCTAGAATTAAAGGCATGTGCCACGACACCTGGCTGGCACATACCTTTAATACCACCACTCCTGAGACAGAGGCAGGGGGATCTTTGTGAGATTCTACCTAGTGAGTGCCAGGACAGCTGGGGCTACAGGGAGACCCTACACCCCCCCAAAAAAGAAAGAAAGCCACCAAAACATTTCTGATTTAACCATGACAGCATCAATGTCTGCATATCTACCTTGTGCATGCTTTCCTCACAGATCCAATGGAATAGGTGTTACTATGTTTGTAAGGTGCCATGTGGGCTATGAAACCTTGAATCATCTCTCTATCCTGGATGAACACTCATCTGTATGATGCATCTTGACCTTCATCAGCAATCCTGTATTACACAAAGAACTCCAGATTTCTATGCATGCTTCTTATTTCACTTTAATATATTTACCCTCAGCAATACTACTGTCACCATTTGGCAGTCTTAATCATGTCCATTTTCCCTACCAGTTAATGACAAGAAAAATCTCAGAAGAAATATACACACATAAACACAGGAGAAACTCTTTCCAAATGGAGAAATGTTTAGAAAGCAAGAATTCAAAGTCCTACAGGAGCCTGAGTCTATTAGGCATTGTTGGATGTAAGCATTAGTTCACCTTCCACTAACTCTCAAATTGGCCAACATAAAGAAAGAAGACAATGCTGATAGCCCTGAAATCAGGGTTGAGATTGTCCAGAATTGGTCTTACTTAATCTGGTCTGGACTGGTCAGCTGGAATAGGAGGTCCTGCCCTGCCTGGTGGAGAAAAAGCCTCTAGGCATTTTTCTCCAGTGGAAGGAGAATCAGAAAGATTGGTGTCCTTGCTATTTATCAGAAAACCTGGGCTGGAGAGATGGCCTAGTGGTTAAGGGCATCGACTGCTCTTGCAGAAGACCCAGGTTCTATCCCCAGCACCCACATGGCGGCTGAGAACTGTCCTGGATAGCTTTAGTGTCAACTTGACACACCTGGGTTGAGGGTGTGTTTTTTTTGAGATTGGGGAATTGGCTCCATTGGATTGTCCTGTGGCCACATCTGTGGAGTATTGTCTTGATGGTCGAGCAGTGTGGGAGGGCCCAGCTCACAATGAGTATTTCCACCCTGGGCAGGTTATTTTGTACTGTATAAGAAGGCAGGCTGGGCATGAGCCAGGAGAGCAAGCCAGTGAACAACATTCCTCCATGGCCTGTGCTTCAGCTCCTGCCTCCAGGTTCCTGCCCTGAGTTCCTAACTTGGACTCCCTAAGTGATGAATTGTGACCCAGGAGAGTAATGCTCATAAACCCTTTCCTCCAAGTTGGGTTGGTCAGCATGTTTTGTCACAGCAATGGAAGAAAACTAGGACAGAAATTGGTACCCGAAGAGTGAGGTATTGCTGTACAGTCCGACTTGGTGTTTTTGGGAAGGATTGTGGGACATTTGGAACTTTGGGTTGGGAAGTTCATTGAATGCCCAAAGATTATTCTGTAGTTGAGTTGGAGCTTGGAGCAGTTTTGCTGAAGGATTTGTAGAAGATGGAGGCCTGGCTTGTAAGTTCTAGTTCAACATGGGAACAGGAAATGATCAGGACTGTGTAATCTGTGGGTTCTGGTCAGCTTGGGGCTGAAGAATCAGCTGTAAGTAACAAGAACCAGAACCTGAAGTGAAATCTTTGTTGTACTCTGGGACAACTGATGCTGGTTAGCTGGGGCTGAAAAATCAGCTGTAAGTAACAAGAGACCAGCATCACTGTGGAGAAATTTCTGGGAAGAATTTCTTCAGGGTCAGCACACAGAAGCTGGTGGTCCAGAAGGGCCAGAGCCTCCATGTCAAGCCAGAAGCAGGACTTGGTAACATGTAAGATTCTCATATATGGTTCTGGTGTCGAAATTTGAGGGGGCCAAAGAGCAGCCGAGGCTGGCACTGTAGAGGGTAGGAAAACCATTTGGTGAAGCGCACCCTCAGTTGCAGTGGAGACCCCAGATTGCAGGGGTCATGGAGAGAAGTTGAGGCTTTGCACCCAGCAGAGGTCAGAAGAGGACCATTGGTGAAGGTGGTGCCTCAGTTTCAGTGGGACCCCCAGGTTTTTGGAGATGCCAGGACCATGGGACGACCACCAAGAGCAGTGGCAGGTGTGGAATGGAGTCAGCCTGGGCCTTCAAAGTGAGCTGTGTGTGCCACGGATAGCAGAGTCAGAGAAGGGGAGCTGCTGAAACCCTTTGGAGCCCAGAATATTGTGAGTGAATCCCAGGTGTCAACTTAATATGGGTGCCGATGAGTGCTGTAAGTTTGGGCTTTCTCAGACATATGAAATTTAATACTTGTGTGCTGTTTGTTCTTAAGAAATGTTTCAGTTCAGTGGAAATCACTATGAAACAGCGATACTGCATCTGTAGTTTTGTTCTGGAGAAAAGAATTGACAGGATTTTTTGTTTTGTTTTGCATAACATAAGCATAGGAAATTATTTACTCTGGTTCACATTGTGGTTTTGGATATGCACACTCCTGTTCCTGCATTAATGCACTTAATATTAATGTATTATATTAATGTACATAACCTGCACCTACTACGCACACACAACCATCTCCAAACAGTGCACTTGGGAACTTCAGAAACCCCAGAACTCTCATCTGCATCAGATAATATGTACCTGCTTTTTCTGAACTAGTTAGGAAGTAGTTTGTAGTATTCCCTGTTCCTGGGAGCATCATATTTAGATGATGTCTATTCACTAACGTTCTCATTGGCTCTGGGTATGAAGAATACTATGAATGCTCCCAGATTATGGGTTTTGGGTAGGAGCACTATGTGGATTCAGAACAAGCTCATTTCTAACTGATATACTACTATAGCCACTGGTAAACCATATCTCCATGAGATTTGGATCCCTACTCTAACCTGTGCCCAGGCTCACATGCTAACATGCTGACTCTCACAGCCCCCACACTACACACACACACACACACACACACACACACACACACACACAAACACACGCACATACACACACACAATCAGTCACCATGTGCTGCAGGACTTTGCTGCCATGAGACACAGACTGATGCATGGGTCAAGAATTAGTTGAAAGAGTAAAAAGTTACTAAATTTGAAAAACCAGGGAATTGCCAATCCTAGCATCACCAGTGACTCCATGAATGCCTTGCAGTAAGACATTGTGAAAGACCCAGATAAGCATGAGCCATAATTACAATTGCATCAGAATGTTTCATTAGAAACCTTCAATCCATAGACTCAAAGTGTAGTGTAAACATTTGTGATGTTTAATCCTGGGTGTCAACTTGATGGACTAAGGAATAAATAAGAGAAAAAGGATCTTTGGATTGGACTACCTCAACCCAGATGGCCCACCCCAAATGTGGGCATTACCTTCTGCTGGCAGGCAATAATAAAGGCCATGCCAGAGGGATCTGGTCCCTTTTTCCTGTGTCTTGCCTCTCTCTCACTGGTGAATTTGTATTGCTGCTGTGATCAACCCTTCAGATCCCAGCATGTACTGAGCCCAGCAGATCTCCTGGAATCCATCGGGCCTTCAGAACCAGATTTGGGCTACTGAAACATCCAGCCTTGTGGACAGAGCAGTTCCCTGGATTCTCAGCCTCTCCAGTGCAGCGCAGCTACTGTTGGACTCCTTGAAATCTGTCATGTGAGCAAATCAATAAATTATATATAGCTATATATTTGTCCTGTTGCTTCTGTTTCTTTTTTCTTTCTTTCTTTTTTTTTTTTTGTNAGAGATGGTCCTTCAGAATAGAAGGGGGCTTGATCTCCTTGCACTAGAACAGGGAGGGATATGCCAGGCTTTAGGGGAAGAATGCTGCTTTTATGCAGACCACTCTGGTGTAATTACAAAGAATCTAGACAACCTTAGGAACAGCCTTAAAAGAAGAAAGACCTCTTATTCTTTTACTTTTGTTCATGGTAGGCCCTTGCTTGCTCAACCAGGTCATAAGGTTCTCTAAAAAATCAGGCAGAAGAAGTCCAGTTAATGGCCTTATGGGCAAAGTATAAGCCCATCCCCCTCGTCAATCATCAGACTCCAAAGACGGTTAAGGGCTTTTTTGGGTTGGCCAACCTAAGACAGGGGGATAGCCAAAGCTGCTATCTACTCAAAGACGGGTAAGAGCTGAGCCCAGTAAAAGCACCAACCTAAGACAGGAGCTATGCCAAATAAAACAAAAAGGGGGAAATGATGGCATGGAATGGCCGAGAAGATGGGCCTGTAGGACAAAAGAAAGCCTGTGGAGTTTCACGAACTCACCCCCGCCCATCCGAGCAAGGAAGGCTAGCTTCTGTGTACTAACATGATAATTAGGGACTATGCAAGGAAGGGAAGGGATTGGACTAATTAGGAACTTGCAAATTAAGCCTCCTAAAAAGACCAGTTGGGAAGAGACATATGCCTGAATAGGGAAGCTGGCAAGGCTTATAAGCCTCTGTAAACCTGGAATAAAGTGAGTTTTTGAGCTGTAACACTTTGACTCGACTCCCTGCCATGATTGTTTTTGGTTCGGCAGCGCACTTGCTCTCCCCAGCCCCACTCCATCACAGGCCGACGGAGTGAAGATCTCTGGCGGCGAGGAAGCTGGAGACGGTGGTCTTCACCAGCCACCTCTCTATGACTCCCGCAACTGGTTTAAGCATTTTCCAAGTCGTGCCACTCACAGAGAGCATCATGTTCGTTTATAATGTGAATGTGGATCTGGATGAAAAGACCACACATATGATCACACTCATTGGTGGGTATGGCACTTTATTATGTACAGTAAAAACACGCATGTAAATCCTGTTTAAAATTAAGGAGAAAGATGTGGGTGCATTGCTGTATGTACAGGAACTATTGCAAGCTCCTAGCACCCCACTGAGCATCCCTTCTCCTTATATTTCCTGTGACACAGGGAAAGACACAACTGTGACTGAGGAACAACTGCAGGAGTTTTATCGACTAGCTGAAAAGTACACCATTGTAAAGGAAAATATCCAGTACACAGTCCCCACCGGTAATGTCCTTCTGCTTTATCACACAGAGAAGTCCACCCATAATCAGAGAAATCCTCGTTGCAGAATTTTTTCTACTAAAAGATTGCTATTTTAAAATTAAACTCTTTTTAGTTATATTTTTATATAAAAATTTCTTCCAATGATTTATTTGTGTTTATTTTTATCCCCCATAACTATCTTTTGCAGATACTTGTGATCCTTAAAGACGTCCTTTGGGTGAGTAAAACACATTTTTTTAACTCTGTTCAAAATTTGAGTCACAACATGTTTTGATAGTCATAATTATGTTCTTTTTTTTTGACTTTTTGAGACAAAAGAGTCTCCCTATAGCCCCAGCTGGCCTGGAACTCACTCTGTAGACCAGGCTGGCCTTGAACTCACAAAGATCCGCCAGCCTCTGAGTGCTAGAATTAAAGGCATGTGCCACTGAGCCCAGCATAAAGACAGTTCTTAGCCACCATGTGGGTGCTGGGAATCGAACCCGGGTCCTCTGCAAGAGCAGTCGGTGCTCTTAACTGCTGATCCATCTCTCCAGCCACCAGTGGTGTCTTAAACAACCTGATAAATGCAACACAATCTAGCCATCATTTGTTTCACTGTATGATGTTAGAGTCCATCCTGGTGGGGTTCTCCTAGGGGCAGTGGATTTCCATGGCTGGTCACAAGGAGCCATATTCATTAGTCAATTTTATGTTTTATTAACAACTTCAGAATCTATAAGTCCATAGCAGCAGCTCACTGAAATTTTACTATTAATCTCTGCTATATCTACAGAACAGAAATAGATTCTGAACCACCTTCTCAATCAAATCCAAATCTTTGCATTTCTCTCAAATTGTCTTCAGATCTCACTGGAAACCAAGAATCTCTGATATGTGGATTTGCTTCCTCTTCAATACTACAGCACATATTTTTAATAAGTAAATAAATTGATTTTCTGCATATAATTCTGCATTCACTCTATCCAACAGAATGTACAGTGAAAATAAATGTTTCCAATTTTAGTATTAAAAATTCATCTGTTTTCAGAACAGGGACTTCTTGGGGCAGCATAATTATTATACATGCTTTGCTTAGATGGGAACATATATAGTGAACACTGCACAGATAGGACTTTAATGAAATGACAGAAAATTTATGAGACTTTAATAGGTCCAGATGGAAAGGGAGAATGCTTCTAGAAAGATCCACAAGAGGGCATGATAGGAAACATGGAAAGTATCAGATCCTATTAAAAAAGTGCTATTGGCTAAATGCCCCCCAGAAATGTTTGCATTATCATGGCTTTGGAGTCACTTAATTCTCTCCCTCACACTAAGGACATTTGGGACACAGACCTGGCTAAACTGGTTTTCACACATAGGACTCTGTACATTAAATCCTAGGGAGAGGTGGAGTAGGTTTGAGAGTTTTGCACATAGAGGCAGGGGTGGGGGGGTTAGACTATGCTCAAAACCCACTGTAGCAAACCACTAAGATTCAATAAAAGTTTAATTTAAAAAATAGAAAAAGAAGAGTTCATAGTTAGTAATTTAATCACCATTTCTACAGCATAAAATATATAAAGAACTCAGTGTGCAGGTACACAAGGAGTTTATCTTGGGAGAAATCAATAAGTACAGGTGAAGCATGCATGTGAATATCAGTGAGATAAGAAAAAACATATTCTGAAAATTTAAAGAAATATACAGTCACTTTTAATCTCTGGTTCTACAATCTAACAAATTATACAATTAATGAAGTTAGCATAAGGTAGGCAATAATAATGTTAGGAGAAATAAATGAAACCCAAGAGAAAAATAATCAGAAATATCATAGAAAAATATAGATTAAGACTACTTTGAAATTGTAGACTTTCTCATGTCATGCTGCAAATCACTGGTCTGATACCTTCTTTTAAAGGAGAATTACCTTCCTTTAAATGAGCAGTATCCTGACTGCCTCCTGTCTAGTTTGATAAATGGAATCTGGACTGACAAACCATAAATTTTATAAAAGAATCAAAGAGATTGTTTGTCAAGACATTAAAGGCTCAGTCCAGAAGGTAGCTGGGAATTTACATAAATACTGTCATCATTAAAGTTGCCTGACTCCCTTCTTATGGCTCCAGAACAAGTAGATCATTAAGCCAGACAAATGAAAAATAAATATTATTACGGTCACAGGGTATTAATAGGCCACCTCTGTATGAGCAAATCAATCTATATGGGGACCTCGGACATCTTTTTCCTTCATCAAGCTAGACCTGGGACTATTAGATGAAGAGTCAAGATAAGGTGTCCGGCAGGCTTGGTGTCACACGCCTTTAATCCTAGCACTTGAGAGGCAGAGGTAGTCGGATCTCTGTGAGTTCAAGGCCAGCCAGATCTACATAGCAAGTTCCAGGACAGCTGGAGCTTCAGGGAGACCCTGTCTCAAAAGGACAAAAAAAAAAAAAAAAAAAAAAAAGACAAGGTATCCTTAGGAGCAGAGGAGGGGCAAAGTATTTCTTGAAAGTGTACTGTTTGCTGTTTATCCGATGATATAAAGATGACTATATAAAAATTAATGAGCTGGTGAACTTCGCCAGGAGCAATCCACCCCAGTACACTCCACGCCTGGACTCCAAGACACGTGGAGCCCCGTGAAGTCAGCACAGACCAGCCCTTTCCCCATCCCCAAGACAAGACTTACTGATCGATACTGCCGCTAATAAGAGATTCCTTTTACCAATAATTGAATTTGGAAAATTCTATGTAAGGGCATTGGAAAGATATCTCAACATGGTCACTGCATGACATAGGTGCACTTACATACATGCACATATGCACTTACACACATGCATATATGCACTTACATACATGCATATATATTTGTGTGCATATATATTTCTTTGTAATATAAAATAATCTATTTTTTAAATTAAGTTTTTATCGAATCTTGATGTTTTGCTACAGTAGGCTTTGATCATAGTCTACATCAATATATTAATGAAACAACATTATAAGAAATTGAGAGAGAATTGTTCTATATGGGGGAATTGGAGAAGAATTTAGGACAAAAATCATGAAAGGACAGTAGTCAAGTATGAAACATTTAAAAACAAATGTTAATTTTAAATAAAACTATATAGGAGGCTGGAGAGATGGCTCAGTGATTAAGAGCACTGGCTGCTCGTTCAGAGAACCCAGGTTCAATTCCCAGCATCCACATGGCATCTAACTTCCATCAGTAGCTCCAGTTCCAGGGGATCTGACAGCTTTCTCTAACTTCTGCTGGCATTGCACAACAGGAGAACAGTTACATATATGCAGACAATGCATTCCTACACATAAAAAACAAATAATAAATAAAATTATATAATGGATGGACCCATATGGAAGGCCATTTGTGGATGAACAGAAATTAAGAGTCTATGGCTCATATTGTATAAGAAGTCCATTAAATTTATCAGTATTGCCGGACATGGTGACACTTTAATCCCAGCACTCGGAAGGCAGAGGCAGGTGGATCTCTGTGAGTTCAAGGCCAGCCTGGTCTACAGAGTGAGTTCCAGGACATCTGGGGATACAGAGAGACCCTGTCTCAAAAAGACAAAAAATAAAAATAAAACCAAAAAACTACATGATTGTATTTCAATAAAAGGATCCTAAAACTCTCAAGGATTTCCAAGACATTTTGTCATGATTTCTGGAGAAAATACTGTTTCTCAGCTTTTATGGGCCATGACATTGGAAAGAGTTACGACATTGCTATTGCCTTCATTTGGAGATGAAATACGAAAGAAAAAAAAAGAAATATGAAATAGAAATGTGTGTTTGGGTTTCCAGTTCTTGATGGAGGGAAAGTCACATTGGTCCATCATGTTTCTCAGCTAGAATTGTTCAGTCATTCAGTCGTCAAAAAAAAAAAAAAAAAGCCGACGCTGAAGATCTGAACAATTCTAGCTTGAAAACATATGGACAATGTGACTTTTCACTCTCATCAATGAACCGGCAAACACAAACACACATTACTCATAATTCTTTTTTTTCTTTCGTTATTCTCATNTTTTTTTGGACTAAACAATTCTTCACAATGGCATTTAAGTTTCTTAATTTTATTTCTTATTTTTATGTGTACGAGTGCTTTGCCTGCATGAAACTAGGCCACCATCTGCAGGCAATGCCTGGGGATGCCAGGAGAGGATGTTGGGTGCTGGGCACTAAGTTCTGTAAGAGCAGCTGTGCAGTCTCCCCAGCCTCCACTTTGGCAAATTTTTAGTATTTTTATTGAGCTTTTGTAGAAAAAAAAAATGTTGGATGCACCAGTTCTTAATCGAGCTTAGCTCCCCACCCATTCCCACAGATACTATCCAGCAGACCTGTGATGAGTGGTATACAATATACTTGTCTGTAAATATAATGATCTGTATCTATCTTGGAGTAAGAAATTTCATTTGTCTAGAGATTTAACAGAGAGATTCTCTAAGATCTGTCACCTGTTCATTTGATGTAAAAATTTAACATAGAATAGTATACAAATTTTAGACTTAAAACCAGGCACTTTCCTTTTTATCTAAAATATTCATTAACTCTGAAGTGAATGATTTTACAATAAAAACTGATTGTTGGTTCAGTCTTTTAATCCCAGTATTGTGGAGGACAAGGCAGGAGGATCTCTATGAGAATGAGGTTAGCCTAATCTACATAGCAAGTTCCAGACCAGGGGTACAGGAACAGAGACCCTGAAAAGAAAACATTGAAAAAAACAATTAAAGAATAGAGAGGATATAAAGATGTTTCATGCTCATGAATATATAGGATGGATATGGTGAATATGACCAGCCTACAAAAAGCAATGCACAAATTCAATGAAATACCCATTAAATTCCAACAGAGTTCTTAACAGAACTGGGGAAAAAAGATTATCTCAAATTTCAAGTGAATATCAGCCCTGGATCTTCAGCAATGGGTACCGAGCCCTAGGTGGGTGAGGTTTAATATAAGAGTCCTATCCAGAGACATGTGCTCCTGAGATTCTCATTCTCTATAAATGTCACCTCATGGAATACATGAAATCCTGAGGGCAGTGCAAGAAGGGGATGTTTAAATATGATTAAAATGTATTTATGAAATCCACAAAAATTCAATAAAAATATACAGCAAAATTAAAGAAAAAAGAGACCAACCTACAACAATATTTTATGGAGAACAGTATTTACCTGTGCTATTTTTAAAGTTATTCTATGATGCATAAAGTTCAAGGCCTGGTCTCTTATTAAGATTTTTTTTCCTGAAGTGACTTTTAAAACTCAGGACAATTCTTTTTGCCATCATAAAGAATAAACTGAGTATGTATACTAAGAGTTCAACTACCTGTAATGACATTATACCTACATAGAACATTCTAGAAGGGGATTTATTAGTTACAATTTCAGTCACTCTGGAGAAGTCACAATGTTACAAATCCAGGGAGATAGTAGAGCTCAAGTTCAAGACACATTGTATACATGTGTGATATTTTCAAAGAATAAAAAGAAATAACATATCTGTTACCAAACTGAAACAGGGATTTAGTGGTAACCTAATTCTGTATTCTACAGCCATGATCTGTCATATTTAGCCCAGAATAAACTCTATTATTCTCCTCTGAAAAAAAAATCATGTTGCTCTATCCCTTTACAGATCAGTGGTTAAAGTCATCTATGTGTGAATTCATTCGTTTTAGTCACTTGACTTGCTAAAGCAGTATTTAAATATAATGTTTAATGATTCTTTTTAAAAAGTCATACAATTTATTTTGATCATATTCAGAACCCCTCTTTTTGCAGATCCACTGCCATCTCCTTACCCTATTCATGATGTGTTTTCAATGTCTATCAAGTCTAGCTTATGTTTCCTAAATAGTCTTCATTGTAGATCCATCCCTTGGAGTGTGGTCAACATAGCCAGAATTACACCTTTCATAAAAACGGACTCTCCCTCTTCCGGCAGCTATCAATTGCCAGCGGTCTCTCAGCTAGGGGTACAGATTTGTGCTTAATCTGCCCCCCCCCGTCCATGCTGGGATTTTCTCTAGCCTGGGTTTGTGCAGACATTGCACATGCTGTCGCAGCCAGAACT
>VZQC01003723.1:24268-46950 GCA_009823505.1 Rhizomys pruinosus | reverse complement strand
TTTATTTTGTATCCTGCCACTTTACCAAAGCTCTTAATCGTTTCTAGGAGTTTTCTGGTGGAGTTCTTAGCATCCCTTAGGTAGACAATCATATCATCAGCAAAAAGGGATAGCTTGACTTCCTCTTTTCCAATTAGAACTCCTTTAATTTCCTTTTCTTGCCTTATTGCCCTAGCTAGGGTTTCTAGCACTATATTGAAGAGGAGTGGTGACAGGGGGCAGCCTTGCCGAGTTCCTACCTTTAAGGGGAATGCTTCTGTCATTTCCCCATTTAGGATGATATTGGCTGTGGGTTTTCTGTATATGGCTTTGATTACATTGAGGAATGATCCCTCCAGACCAATTCCCTCCAGGACTTTAAACATGAAAGGATGCTGGATTTTGTCAAAGGCTTTCTCCGCATCAATTGAGATGATGGTGTGGTTTTTGTCCTTCAGTCCATTGATATGTTTGATGATGTTTATTGATTTTCGTATGTTGAACCATCCCTGCATGTCTGGTATGAATCCAACTTGGTCATGGTGGATGATTTTCTTGATGTGAGTCTGTATGCGATTTGCCAGAATCCTGTTTAGAATTTTGGCATCTGTGTTCATTAGGGAGATGGGTCTATAGTTCTCCTTTTTGGTTGTATCTTTCCCTGGTTTTGGTAGTAGCGTAATGCTGGCTTCATAGAAGGAATTTGGGAGAAGTCCCTCCATTTGTATCCTTCTAAACAATTTAAGTAGTAATGGTTGTAAGTCTTTACGAAATATTTTATAGAATTCTGCCGTGAATCCATCCGGGCCTGGGCATTTTTTGGTTGGGAGGCTACTTATTACATCTTCGATTTCTTCCTGTACTATTGGTCTGTTTAGGCTGTCGATCTCTTCTTGGTTGAGCTTTGGTGATTCCCAGGATTTCAGATATTCATCCATTTCTTCTAGGTTTTCAAACTTAGTAGAATATAAGTTTTTGAAGTAGTCCCGTATGATTGTCTGGATCTTTTCATTGTCTGTTGTGATATTTCCCCTTTCATCACAGATTCTATTGATTTGGAGTTGTTCCCTCTTTCTTTTGGTTAACTGGGCTAGAGGTCTGTCTATCTTGTTTATTCTCTCAAAGAACCAACTTTTGGATTCATTGATTTTTTGTATGGTTTTCTTTGTTTCTATTTCATTGATCTCTGCTCTGATTTTTGTTATTTCTTCTTGTCTGCTCCGTTTAGGGTTCATTTGTTGTTGTCTCTCAAGTATTTTTAGCTGCAGTGTTAGATCATTCACTTGTGCTCTTTCTGTTTTTTTAATGTAGACACTTAGAACTATAAACTTCTCTCTAAGAATTGCTTTTAAAGTGTCCCATAGATTTTGCTGTGTTGTTTTATCATGTCATTCAGTTCCAGGAATGTTTTTATTTCTTTCTTTATTTCTTCTTTGACCCACTCATTATTCAGGAGAGTGTTGTTTAGTCTCCATGTGTTCCTGTAGGTTGTAGGGTTTATTCTGGTGTTGATATTGAGTTTTATTGCACTGTGGTCTGATAGAATGCATGAGTTTATTTCATTCTTTTTATATTTGTTGAATTTTTTTCCTGTGTCCCAGTATATGGTCTATTTTGGAGAATGTTCCATGAGGTGCCAAGTAGAAAGTGTATTCTCTGGTGTTTGGGTGAAATATTCGATAGATGTTTGTGAGGTCCATTTGATGTATTGTGTCATTTAGTTCAGATGTCACTCTGTTTATCCTTTATCCTGTTGATCTGTCTAGGGGACTTAATGGGGTATTTAAGTCCCCTAGTATTAGTGTGCTGGGGTTAATCTGTGCCTTGACATCCTGAAGAATTTTCTTTATAAAGTTTGGTGCAGTTGTGTTTGGTGCATATATATTTATGATTGTGAAATCTTCATCATTAATTGTTCCTTTAATAAAGATGTAATGGCCCTCTTTGTCTCATTTGATTTCTTTTGCTTTGAATCTATTTTGTCTGATATTATAATAGCCACACCCGCTTTCTTTTTGGTACCTTCTTTTGCTTGGAATACTTTCTTCCCTCCCTTCACGTTAAGTTGGTCCCTATCCTTGAAATTGAGATGGATTTCTTGTAGACAGCATAGAGATGGGTTTTGTTCCCTAATCCATTCTCCCAGTCTATGCCTTTTGATTGGGGAGTTTAGCCCATTAATATTTCCTTATTTTCTTAATTTCTCTGCATAGGTCTGCAATATGCCTCTACGCTCTGTTCCTTGGGTCTCCTACAAGGGGATCCCATTGTAGCGATCTCTTCCAGGTTTGGTAGAGCCTGGTGCGGGATTATCCTGTGCCTTTCCCATGTTGTCCCTTCTTCATGTCCCTGACATGTGGGTTTCCCTTTTTGGTTCAAATCACAAATGACTTTTCACTATGTTAGCAGATGGTTTTGCTTGCCTCCTTCCGATGCTTTTTTTTCCTTTTCTCCTCCTTGTTTATAGAGTATTGACTTGTTTAGGTTTCAGGCTTTCAATTTTGTTTATATATTGGATATTGGAAGCCTAAGTCGGTCTTCTCTTCCTTTTCTGAAGGTTCTCCAAATGGAAGTCCACTTGGATTCTCACCAATTCCCGTTGGGGGTGGTGCACGCCTGACCTAGCCTGTGCTCCAGTACCTGCCTGAGTTACTTATGGCGTCCTGCCTGTGCCTCAGGAGCCAGCCTACACAAAGCCACCTGCTGGGGGACCAGAGCAGACCTAAACACGACCCTCTGTTCACTCTGCAAAGGCAAAGCATGGTCCCTCTGAGACAGGGACCCCTGAAAGAGGGCTCAGAGTCCAGACCCTCTTCCAGCCGCCCCTAAGACAGTCCACCCCAAGAAGTACCTGCCTGAGTGACTTATGGCATCCATGTACCTATATTTTTAACATTCTATTTTAACACATGTCCTAACTTAAGTGATAACCCATCAGAAAACATATTATGGAATTGGGCAGGATTTCTTCTCTCTTTTTGGAGGGTGGTAGGCTGAGGCTATCCCATCAGTGAAGTATTCTACCCTATGGCTAAGCATGTGGACATTGAATTTTTTATTTGATTTTTTTCTTTTTTTATTTTTTCTCAATATATTTTTATTTGATTTTTTAACCATAAGTAATAAGTAGTGAATACAAGTATCCTTCATGTAAAACCAATTTGCAATCATCTATGCCAAAACCCACACAGCCCAAGGCTCCAACAGCTGGAGGGGCTTGTATGTACAATCATGTTGATGAAATAAGAGTCCAGTCTATATTGCTGTAGCTTCACCATTCACCCCAATTGCAGCCCTTGCATTCTACCATGACCCCTCTTCTGCAGATTGTTCCCTAGGCTTATAAAAGGGGCACAAGTGGGTGAGAAGCAAAACAGTCTTCTTTCCCTGGAGTTGTCGTTTTCCACTCTGATCATTTCAGGCTGTTTCCTTTCATGCGTTGACAGTCTATCCAGGAATAAACTTTCGATTCTACTAATGAAGCACAAGCAATTAGATAGACATGCATTTAAATAGTACTAATTATTATGGTAGGTTATGTTGGTATAGACACAGATGTTTGGATGGTATGCTAATCCATGAACTATATTTTTTCTATAAAAGATGACAAGGTCTTACTGTGGCTTATAACATCTCCTAACCACTAGAGGATGTAAGTTTGTGGCATCAGCTGTGGATTATTCCTCCAAGGAGAGAGCTAATAACCAATTAGATTTGGGATATACAGACATACGGCTGCCACTGCTGCACAGTATTTCCAGGCAGGTGAGATGTAGCTGATGTTGACTCAAGGAGACCAATATTTTCTTTATTAGTTTAGTGCCTTTGGTAACACTCTCCGGTATTCCAGAGACCAACTGTACACTTGCAAGTGCGGTCTCGATACATCTTTCCCATGTTTACGTCAGGTCTTTGACAACAGGGCCTTTACTGCCTCTTTTATTGCAGGTATCCCAGTTTACAGGCAAGAAGAATTTACCTTTTGGGGGGGTGGTTGGATCCCCTTGCCAACATCTCTTTGGCATAATAATCCATTGCTGATATCAGAGCTCTCCTGTACTAATATATTTTGCTTAAATGTACAGCTTAAAAGCCTCTAGTATTATATTTGGTTCTAAATAGAGAATAATCCTTTTCACAGTTCCTATGTCTATTAGTCAATTAAAGAAAGCAGTTTTACCAGTTTTGTAAGAGATAACCTCTCTGTCAACTCTAATTTACAGTTAGAGAATGACCTCATTACCAACATATTTTTTTTGTTCTATGAAAAGGAGGTAAGAAAGTCTCTCATATTAAAACTTTGCGGCACCTAGAAGGTAAGGTTCATTAGGACTCATTTTTTTTTTTTTGGTCTTTTTGAGAAAGGGTCTCCCTGTAGCCCCAGCTGTCCTGGAAATCACTCTGTAGACCAGGCTGGCTTTGAACTCACAAAGATCTGCCTGCCTCTGCCTCCCAAGTGCTAGGATTAAAGGTGTGCACCACAACACCCAGCCTTATTTGATTTTTTAATAATAACTAATGAATATAAGCATCCTTCATGTAAAACCAATTTGCAACCAGCTGTGCCCAAACTTATAGAGCCCAAGACCCCCATTGTCCAGCTGGAAGGGCTTGTATGTACAATCATGTTGATCAAATAAGAGACCAGTCTATATTTCTGTAGTTTCATAATTCACCCCAATCACAGCCCTTACATTCTTCCACGCCTCCTCTTCCGCAGATTGTTCCCTAGGCTTTAGAAAAGGGACACAAGTGGTCGAGAACCAAAACAGTCTACTTTTTTAAACATTACACTTTTTCTCAGAAAGTGTCAGACTCAACAGTTTCTTCTCTATAGACTAAGGACCATTCACTTACTTGACATGAAAAGTGACTTTGACGTTTTCTCATTCCAAACGACACTGCATGTAATGCACGTACAGTCTCAGAGTTCCACCTTCTTTCACTTTGTCACACTTGCTGGCCAGGATGGCCACAGAGTGCCATTTCCCTGACATCTAAAGAGAAGGGAGAGGGAATCAAAGATGCGCTTAATAAACTCATATCATACCCATGAGCCAGACCCAATGCAAGAGCGGCCAGCAGAAGCTTGAGCATGTCTGCCATTGTCTTTGGGCTTGAGAAGATCAAAGAAGGTGAGTGGTTGGGAAATATCAGAACACTCGGTCATTTTTATTCTGAGAGTCTGATGGGGTGTCACAATATATAATACATATATTACCATGTATTATACAAAAATATATTATTATGTAATATATTATGTATTATTTTATATGTTGTATATATAGATCTGCATAATGTATATTATTATGTATATTGTATACATATTGTATATATAATGTATAATACATTAAATGCTTGTATAGAATGTTATAGGCCTATAGAGAATACATTATACCCTTATATGATGTCAAACTAAAAGTGGATTCATGACACCTTTCTTGATATATACATGCCCCCAAATAGGGGCATGCCCCTAATTGGACCTATGAAATGAAAATAACTGAAGTACTGTGAATGACGTGTGGTCCATTGTGATTTCTCCATTCACCGTCATGAATCTAGAAACCACTGTGAATGGCGTGTGAACCACTTTGATTTCCACATTCACCGTCATGAGTCTAGAAACCACTGTGAATGGCATGTGTCCCACTGTGATTTCCTGACTCACCATCATGAGTCTAGAAACCACTTTTCCTGTTTATAGATCAATTCCAAGTCCATATTCTCCCTGTGACAAACCTTCAAGTAAGTGACACTCTTGAAACACAGCTGTTCTACAGAATTCTACAATTCCCAAATATTAATACTTAAGTCTTTAATAATTTTAATTCATTTTTCTTCTGTGGGAATTTTCTGAACTGTTTCCTGTGTTATGTTTTGTGAAGTTAATTTTCTTTTTTATTTATTTTTTATATTGTTATTAAAGCTTTTCCATACATCATACATCATTTCTCAATTGAGTTTAGAGTCACTTCCCTTTCCATGCCCTGACCCCACCTGAGTTCCTACACTCTGCCATACATGTCTTGCATCTTTTTCTGAGTCTTTCCAGAGTTTTCTTCAAGTAAGTGTTTGAAGGTTCCTCCTTGGCAAGTGCAAACGACCATCAATCTTGCCCTTGTGCTCCACACGGGGTCTTTCCCTTCCATGGTCACCCAAATGAGATCCACTAAGCAAATGTCCTGACTTCATCTTCTTGTACTGGCCTCCATGATATAACCTGGGTAGTCCAAAAATGGTAGTCTATGCTCTGACGATGGTGAAATTCCAGTAGCTGTTCAGACCACAAGCTGAATATCTCAGTAGTCCCCATCTGGCATTGAAGGTTTGGAGTACTCTTGGAGAGAAATGAGACTTCAGTCCATATTGGAGGGTTAAAACGCTGTGTTTCATGTCTTTGAAGAATGGCAAAAAGCAGTGGCAGCCACAGAGTAGATGAACTTGCCAGTAAGAATTAAAAATGGGCAAAAAAACAGTGCTCTCTCTTTTTTTCTTTTTGTATTTTTACTAAGATTTCTCAGGCATTACTGATTATTTTCTTCTGGTTTTACTTTCCTTTTGTAGGCTTAAGGCCACACAATTAGCCCATATTAACCAAGGTTTTTCTTTTCTTAAGGTCATTTGAGGATCCGGTCCTCAGTGGTCACTCAGGGGTTTTTTTGGGAGGGGGTGGGAGCCCCTGGCTCCTTTCAGCTTTTCATTTACCAGTTCCATTTCACTCAGGGATAAAATCAGGTCTTGCTAGACCAGGCTTCTCTTTTTTTAAGCATGAGCAGACTTTTCTCTGTATAGACTGGACACTGGCTGAAATCCCATTACTGGATCTCCAAGACTTCTCTACACAGGAAGACTGGTGACCAACATTTACAGGACATTTCAAGAGATGACCTCCATGCATAGTCTCCTGAGACTTAGTTGAACTCTGAGGGCAAGGAACAAAGTTATTCCTTAAATCCCTCAGCCAAATTGGTATGGGTGTTAAGTATGGTCATTAAACACCCAGAAAGGCTAAGTTACACCAGCCTGATACATCCCACCTATACTAAAATTGTATCTTCTGAAACCAAACTGTATGTTGTTTCCATATCATATTTCTTGATTCGGCTTTTCCATTTTAATTTTATATTACTCTAAAATATGCATTCATACCCACCATCATATACCAAAAATCCAAAGTCTGAAAATAAATGGTAGGTTAGTTATAGAACCTGTATAGGGATTCACAATATAAGAGCACAGTTGTTTTCAGATCATGAAGAATATAACGTTAATGTTGCTAAGTTTGCCATACAACTAGGTACTTGGTGCTAGCATCCACAAACAAGGGATACAATTCCTCTTTTGTATTTCTGGAACTGTGCTACTTCACTTAATATAATATCTTCTAGTTCTATCCATTTACCTGCAAATTTCATGATGTCATCTTTCTTTGCCACTGCATAGTACTCGGTTGTGTAGATGAACCACATTTTCTCTATCCACTTTTCAGTTGAGGGGAAATTGAGTTGGTTCCAGCTCTTGTGATATTGTAAAGAGAGCTGCAGTAAATATGGCTATACATTTATCTCTGGGGTAGGATGAGTCTCGTGGGTATATACCAGGAGTGATATGACTGGGTCAGGCGGTAGGCTCATTTTGAGTCTCTTAAGGGTTCTCCACACTGCCTTCCATAGTGGTGGTATGAGTTTGCATTCCCACCAGCATTGGATGAGTGTTCCCCATTCCCTACAACCTCTCCAGCACTTGGTATCGTTTTCTTGATCCTAGCCAGCCTAATCGGAGTGAGATGATATCTTAAAGTGGTTTTATTTGCATTTCTTAATCGTTAGCAATGCTGAACACTTTTTAAGATGTTTCTCAGCCATCTCTAATTCCTCACCTGTGAAGTCTCTGATCAGCTCTTTGCTCCACCTTTTGAGTGAGTCATTTGTTTTCTTTATTCTTTAAGAGTAGCTTATATATTCTGGAAATTAATGCTCTGTCACATCTATCAGCAGTGAAGGTTTCCTCCCAGTCTGTGGGTTCTCCCTTCACTTCCCTGATTGTTTCTTTTGCTGTATAGAAACTTTTCAATTTAATAAGGTCCCAGTTGTGAATTGTCAACCTTATTTCCTGCGCAGCTGCTGTGTGATTTAGAAAGTCTTTTCCTATGCCTATGCTTTGGAGGTTGCTGCCAACTTTTCCATCTATCACCTTCAGAGTTTTGGGTTTCACATTGAGGTCTTTGATCCATTTGGAGTTAATTTTTGTACAGGGTGCAAGGTAGGAGTTTAATTTTATTCTTCTACAAGTGGTGATCCAGTTTTGCCAACACCATTTGCTGAAGATGCTGTCTTTCCTCCATTGAGTTTTTTTTTTTTTGCCCCCTTGTCAAATATGACGTGGCTGAAATTGTATATGCTCAAGTTTGGATCTTCAGTTTTGTTCCATTGGTCTACAGGTCTGTTTTTGTTCAAGTACCAGGCTGTTTTTATGACTATTGCCCTGTAGTATAGCCTGAAGTCTGGTATAGAGATTCGGCCATGTTGCTCTTTTCACTCAGGGTTGCTGTGGTTATTGGGGGTCTTTATTGTTCCATATGAATTTAAGGATTTTTTTCCAAGCCCATGAAGAAACTCTTGGGTATTTTTATTGGGATTGCATTTAATCTGTATATTATTGTGGGTAGAATGGACATTTTTACTATAATAATTTTTCCAATCCATGAGAATGGGAGGTCTTTCCATCTTCTGATGTCTTCTTCAATCTCCTTCTTCAGGGATTTATAGGGTTTTATTGTAGAGATCTTTGGTGTCTTTGGTTAGGTTTGTTCTAGATATTTTATTGTTTTTGAGGCTACTCTGATTGGGGAGGTCTCCTTGTATTCTTCAGTTGCTTGTTGTTGGTATAAAGAAGCGCTACTGATTTTCCTATGTTAATTTTGTATCCTGCCACTTTACTGAAACTCTTAATCGTTTCTAGGACTTTTCTGGTGGAGTTTTTAGCATCCCTTGGGGAAACTATCATATCATCTGCAAAAAGGGATAGTTTTACTTCCTCTTTCCCAATTAGTACTCCTTTAATTTCCTTTTCTTGCCTTATTGCCCTAGCCAGTGTTTCAATCACTATATTGAAGAGGAGGGGTGACAGGGGGCAGCCTTGCTGAGTTCCTACCTTTACAGGGAATGTTTCTGTCATTTCCCCATTTAGGATAATGCTGGCTGTGGGTTTCTTGTATGTGGCTTTAACTGTGTTGAGGAATGATACTTCCAGTCCAATTCCCTGTAGGACTTTAAGCATGAAAGGATGCTGGATTTTGTCAAATGTTTTTTCTGCATCAATTGAGATGATCATGTGGTTTTGTCTTTCAGTCCATTTAGTGCATTATGATATCTACTGATTTTCATATGTTGAACCATCCCTACATCTCTGGTATGAATCCAACTTGGTCATGATGGATGACCTTTTTGATGTGGGACTGTATGCAGTTTGCAAGTATTTTGTTGAGAATTTTTGCAGCTGAGTTCATTAATGAGATGGGTCTATAGTTCTCTTTTGTGGTTGTATCCTTGCCTGGTTTTGGTACTAGAGTGATGCTGGCTTCATAGAGGAATTTTGTAGATTTCCCTCTGCTTGTATCCTTCTGAGCAGTTGATTAATAATGGTAGTAAGTCCTCTTTAAATTTTTTATATAATTCTGCTGTGAAACCATCTGGGCCTGGGCTTTTTGTGGGAGTTCTCATTATATTTTCAATTTCTTCATATATTATGGGTCTGTTTAAGCTGTCGATCTCTTCTTGGTTGAGCTTTGGTGATTCCAAGGATTTCAGATATTCAACCATTTCTCTTAGGTTTTCAAGTTTAGTAGAGTATAATTTTTTGAAGTATTCCCATATGATTGTCTGGATCTTTCCCATATGATTGGATCTTTTCATTCTCTGTTGTGATATTTCTCCTTTCATCAGGAACTCTATTGATTTGCAGTTGCTCTTTCTTTCTTTTGGTTAACTGAGCTATAAGTCTGTCTATCTTGTTTATTCTTTCAAAGAACCAACTTTTGGATTTGTTGATTTTTTTTGTATTGTTTTGTTTGTTTCTATTTCATTGATTTCTGCTCTGATTTTTGTTATTTCTTCCTGTATGTTGGATTTAGGGTTCATTTGTTATTCTCTTTCAAGTGTTTTTAGCTGCAGTGTTAGCTCATTTATTTCTGCTCTTTCTGTTTTTTGGGTTTTTTTTTTTAATGTAGGCACACAGGGCTATAAACTTCCCTCTGAAGACTGCTTTTAAAGTGTCCCATAAATTTTGTTCTGTTGTACTGTCATTGTTGTTTAGTTCCAGGAAAGCTTTGATTTATTTCTTTATTTCATCCTTGACCCATTCATTATTCAGGAGTGTGTTTAGTCTCGATGTGTTCCTGTAGGTAGTAGGGCTTATGTTGGTGTTGATAATTGAGATTTATTGCACTGTGGTCTGATAGAATGCATGAAATTATTTCAAATTTTTTGTACTTGTTGAGTATTTTTCTGGGACTAAGTATGTGGTCAATTTTGGAGAGTGTTCTGTGGGGTGCTGAATAGAAAGTGTATTCTATGGTGCTTGGGCAAAATATTAAGTAGATGTCTGTGAGGTCCATTTGCTGTATTGTTTTGTTCAGTTCAGATGTCTCTCTGTTTATTCTTTGTCCAGTTTATCAGTCCAAAGGGCACAGCAGGGTATTGAAGTCCCCTACTATGAGTGTTCTGGGATTCATCTGTACCTTGAGGTCCTATACAGTTGAATTTATTAAGATTGGTGCTCCAGAGTTTTGTGCATATATATTCATGATTGTAAAGTCTTCGTGGTTAATTTTCCCTTTGATAAGTATGTAATGGCCCTCTTTGACTCCTGTAATTGCTTCTACTTTAACATCTATTTTGTCTGATATTAAAATACCAACTCCTGCTTTCTTTTCATACCATTTGCTTGGAATAGTTTTTCCATCCTTTCATTTTAAGTTGGCAACTATCCTTGAGGGTGGAGATGGGTTTCTTGTAGACAGCATGTAGCTGGATTCTGTTTCCTAATCCATTCTCCCAGTCTATGTCCTTTGATTCGGGAGTTTAGTCCATTAATATTCAAGGTTATAATTGAGAGGTGTGAGTTGCTTCCTTTCATTTTATTAGCCATTTGCAGTTTTTGGTCTAGGTTTCTACTTCTGCAGTTATGCTTTTATTAATTTCTCTTTCAGGTGCCTGGGGGTAGTTTCTCCTCTCCTCTGTCTTTGGAGTTGTTTCAAGTATTCTCTGAAGGGTTGATTTTTCTGGACATTAATCTTGTTTATGTCATGGAAGATTTTTCTCTTTCCTTCAACTAGAATTGATATTTTTGTTGGGCATAGTAACCTGGTTGGCATTTATAGTCATTTAGCACTGGGAATGCTTTGGTCCAAGTTCTTCTTGCTTTCATAGTTTGCACTGAAAAGTCAACTGTAATTCTGATAGGTTTTCCCTTATATGTAACTTGTTGTTTTTCTCTTGTGGCTTTCAGAATTTTGTCTTTGTTTGGGGCATCTAGCATTTTAATTTTGATATTGTGTGTAGAGTTTCTTTTCTGATCTTGTCTATTTGGTGTTCTATGTGCTTCTTGTATTTGTATGGGTTTGTCTTTTTCAGTTTGGGAAAATTTTCATCTATTATTCTGTTGAAGATTTGATCAATACCATTCTCTTAGGATTCTTCCCGTTCCTCTATCCCTATAGTGTAGAGTTTTGATCTTTTCATTGTGTCCTACATTTCTTAGTTGTTCAACTCTTGTGTATTTTTAATTTTTTCATAGTCTTTACTTGAGCTTTTTATTTGTTCTGTGTTATCTTCCAGGTCTAATATTCTTTTTTCTGCTTCCTCCATTCTGCTTCTGAGGGGTTGTTTTTCCCCATTCTTTCCTCTTGATTAGATGAGTGTTCTATATACTTTTTCATTTCATCCTATGTTTTCTTTAGTATTTCCACTTCCTTTTGGAGCTTCTCAATCTCTTCTTGTAGATCCTTGCTTCACTGTTTGGTTTCCTTTTTCATTTTAGCATAGGATCTTTTCAGTGTTTCCACTTCCTTCCAGAGTTTGACATTTTCTCCTTCTAGGTCTTTCTGGAGTTTGTCATTTTCTCCTTTTAGTTCTTTCCAAAGTTTGTCATTCTCACCCTCTAGGACCTTTCCAAGTTTTTCCTTCTCTACCCTTAGTTCTATGATTTCTTTGAATATATTTGTAAGTGTTCTTCTACAATCTGTGCCCTGGGTTACCTCCAAGGGATACCATTGTAAGAAACCTCCACAGGCTCTGTAGAGTTTTGTGCAGAATTATTCTTTGCTTTTCAAACCTTCCTGAAAAATTATGTTGCTATGTTTCTTGGCTTTGAATTTAGGATTAATCCTGACATTGTAAACAGCCTGTACAATTCCTATGCCCAACTTGTGAGAATTCTATTTGCTTTGGTATTTTTCAAATAATTGATATGTAAGACATCCTGTGTTCAGAAGTTGTAATAAGGTTGTCACAGTAGCAAATGATAGTAGAATTTTTCTTTGTAAATGGAATAAAATTTATTATGTGTTTGATGTATTTCTGTAAACATCACTACAAATCATTAACTTAATATAATAACTGGATATTTTGTTTGTTAAGTTTAGACATTCACGATTTCTTTATATATTCCAAATACAATTCCTTCTCGGAACTTGTCATCTAATATATATCATCTGTTGGTCCTTTAATCATATGTGGCCACAATCCACGAGATGTTCTTCCCTCCTTGGACCAGGCTCACAACCTTACAAGGCTGTAAGCCTTGGAATTATCTCCAGCCAGTAGGCTTATAATTCGAGGCTGAGCTCTGGCAAAAAGGGGGGGAGGGAACTGCTAGAAGTCACCCAGAGAGAAAGGAAACAGTCTCAAAGAGAGGATGGAAGAAAAATGACTCAGTTTTATTCATGCTAGCAATGTGCTTTTATACTAAAGCTACTGTGCTCTGGGCAAGGAAGTGGTTGGAAGAAGGGTGCAAATGAGAGGAAGGGAAGGGAGAGCCATTTTGGCTCCTACTTGGGGCAGCAAAGCTTCTGTTTGTGTAAGCAGTAAACTAGAGGAGTGACATTTTGCTCAATATCTCAAAGGATGAAGCCTATCAGGGTCTGGAACATCGCAGAGATAGGCAAGGCAGGAAATGCTGCAATATCCCGACCTCATGGAGCTACAGATAACTCCCAGAGGCAACTTAATTGCACACGGAGATATCAGATAACTCACAGAAGCCCCAGGACAGAATTTCCAGACCCTACCTCAAGCCAGAGAAAGTCTTGTTCCTACAGTCCCTCCTTTGCTTTTTTATTAAAATGGATCAGTAATGTCAGAGTCTTCCAGAAGATATTCCAGGATGGCCTGATATTGGACTAAAACAGTCTGGGCTGTCACCTCAGTGAGAGTACTGATTTGGTTTTTGATAAACCAGAGAACATAGGGTGCAATAGGCAGGAGAACTCCTAGGGTGAAATGGGTCCCAGCAAAGGAAGCAACCAGGCAGTCAAGGGTTTGGAAAACCATGGAACAGAAACTTGTGGGGAGTACCTTACACAGAGTTCTTTCCTAAGGTCCTTTAGGGTTTCAACATTTTGTTCAACTACACCAGATTCATTAACATAATAGTACCATTCCTCCTCCAAGAACACACATGTTCCCCCATTTTCTGTAGTCTGTAAGTCCAGGGCTCACTGGTTCTGCAACACCACCTCAACCAGAGAAGTTATCTGTCTCTGGAGTAATTCAAGGCTGTTCATAGTGGATACCATTGCCTCATCAAGCTTATTTGAAAGTCTGCTCCCATGTTGTAAACCATTGATAGGGCTCCGCCTGCAATTCCCACCACTGCTGTGGAAAGAATGATAACTATGCTGACCAGAAGTGGAATAAATCTCTCTTTTGATGGTCTGGATCTGGTCGCAGCATCCAAGCAACTTCCTCCTTCTCAAAAAGAAAGAGCTAGGGAGTAATAATAACAGGCAAGCAAATTCCAGAACCAGTAGCATTTGTACAGAGGGAGGAAGCACCCTCACACCAGAGAAAAAATGGGGATTTGACACACAAGGTCCTGTCAAGGGTAACACCTCAGAGGCACCTGGAATCTGGGGCTGTGGCAGCTCTCACTAAACAAATAGGAAGATTTTTGAGTCAGTCAAATAGGGAAATGCCATGAAATACTGGCCCTGTCTCCATGGGAGCAGATTCCTGTAGAGAGGCATTATAAGGAACAGCAGTGAGAAGGGATGTGAGAGATGCACAGAAAAAAACATTGGAAAACATTGGGGTAAGTGGTGCAGTTAAGGATGTCTCTGGCATATTCAATGTACTGAGGCCACGTTACAGTAGACTGAAGCTTTCCTTCCATTTTGGATTCCTGTAAAAGAATGTGGGATTGAGTTAGAGTTGGCTGAAGGGCTAGAACAAGCTGGCGAGAAATGTGAATATCAGCTGAAGGGTACCTGGTGTTACTGTAAGAGTAGTGTTTTCCCTGCACTCCAGCCCTCCAGCAGTCACTCCAGGGATCCTATATGTTAATTTCAAACTGGTTATTTTGGATTCGGAGCAGGTTCCTTAGGCTGTGAACATTCTCCGGCCTACAAGATCAAAATCTGCAACTGACATAAGTGCGAACTTCCTGTAAACATTGTCATTTGTTAAAATGGAGGAAACAGATAAAGGGTGCCTGGGAAGTAGAGGTGGAGTTGGGGCACACATGGATTGTGACTGCCTTGTGGCAACCTTGTAAAAGACAGTCGCTGATTCCAATAACCCAATTCCTTCCTTCCCAAGTTTCTCTGACAAAAAACTGCCAGACATGGATCCAAGTCGGTGGTCTATTTGCAGGTTGAGCAGAGGCAGAGTTAGCTTGAACTATTATTAGAGCAGCTAAAAGGATGGCAGACAGAGGCTCTGAGGTGGGGCACATTGACTTTGCAGAAGTGAGGAGATGTCCAAGTTTCTTCCATGTTATATAGTTTGGGTTATGGGAGTGTTTCTCTTTCTCCTCTTCTTCTGATCCACGTGTGACAGGCGTGCCATCTTTTTGGTCAGCGGGGAGGAATCTGACATTTCTGGCTGGGATCCAAATGAGTCTCAGACAATCCTGTGGGAAGATGCAAACGAAGCCCTTCTCTGTTGTTAACAGTGGATCAGGTCCTTTCCAACAACAGTCTACGGGGTCCTTCCACCTGACAAATATTTGAGGAACTATGCTTGGTGTCTGCCAATGTTTCATTATGGCTGGAAATTTTGAGTCCATGTAAATGTTAAAATGGTTGAGAGTAGCCAATGCCATGGCCAGCTGCACGTTAGGAGGGTATTTACCCACCTTTTGTTTTAATAATTGATTTTTAAGGACCTGATGGGTCCATTCTATGATGCCCTGCCCCTGTGGATTTGAGGGATACCTATATGATGTGTAATATTTCATAATTGACAAAATTATTTAAAGGGAGAGCTAGCAAACGCTGGCCCATTATCCATTTTAATCTGTTTAGGAATGCCCATGGTGGCAAAGGTAGAGAGGAGATGGGCAATGGATTCCTTAGCTCACTCTCCCATGAGGCCAGTAACCCAAACAAATTTGGAGTAGGTGTCCACGGTGAAAAAGACATACTTTTTTCTACCAAATGAAGTTATGTGTGTAACATCAGTTTGCCAGAGGGCATTAGCTTTTAATCCCCTAGGATTATTTCCCAGACCCTGTAATGCAGGTCGTATTAGTCACTTTTCTGTTGCTGTGATAAAACGCCATGATCAAGGAACTTATAAAAGGAAGAGTTTATTTGAGCTTACGATTGACAGTTCCAGGGAATTAGAGTCCATTGTGGCAGGAGGCATGGCAGCTGGAGACTGGAGCAGCAAATCAAGAGTCACATCTCACAAAGAGCACAGGAAGCAGAGAGAGACTGTAGACTACGAGGCTTGTTAAAACTCACTAAGCCTGCCCCCAGTGACACACTTCCTCCAGCACGACCACACACCCCAAGACCTCCAAAAACAGCGCCACCACCTGGAGACAAACGTCTGAATACCTAGAGCCTATGGGGACACTCATTCAAACCACCACATTCCACTCCCTGGCCCCCATATGCTCCTGACCATATAAAATGCAAAATGCATTTAGTCCAAACTTAAAAGTCCCCATAATCTTTACCAGTATCAATGCCATTCAATACAGTCCAATTCTCTTCTGAGACTCAGGCCAATCTCTTAACTGTAAGCTCCTGTAAAATCAAAAGGCAAATTACAAACTCCCAATGTACAGTGGAACCGAATACACATTCCCATTCCAAAACGGAGGAATAGAGGCATAGTGAGGAAATACTGGACCAAAACAAGACCGAAAACCAGCAGAGCAAATGCCAAGTCCAGTAGCTCCACATGCAACTTCTGGGACTTCACTTCCAAAGGGTTTAGATGGCTCAGCTCTTCCATCTTTGCTTGCAACATACATCTCTTTCTTAGGCTGGTACCACTCCCTGTATGCAACTCTCCTTGGCAAATATCTCACAGGTCTGGCATCTCGAAAGTCTTCTTGGGGTCTCCGCTGCCAACCAGGCTTCAAATTCACAGCTTCTTGCAATGGCCTGTCAGGGCCTACTTTATGCAGGGACACCCCTGCTGCACTCTGCCTGACCTTGGCAGCTCTCCAAAACCACGGAGGAAGAACTGATGACTTCCTCACTCCTGCAAACTCCATGCCTCTAAAGCCAGCACCACGTGAAACTGCCGAGACTGGCTGCAATTTTGGGTTGGACCCTGGCCTATTTCAACCACATTTGCAACTTTTCTCTGCCCTGGACTTGTTAGAGGATTAGCTGGGTGTGGTCCTGCCCTGAAGGTACTGATTCTTTTGTTTACCTGTAAATCTCCAGGCCTCTCCTTAATCGCTATAATCTCCCCATGAAAGGAAGTCTCCCCTTCACATGCCTTGGCCCCACCCCTAATCTTCCCAGTGCAATCATCAGATCCAAACTGCACACTCTGCATTTCCCTCTGCCCCATCTGCTCTTCCCCACTGCAGATCTACACAACATTCACCACCAAAAGCCATGTCACCACTTCTACATTAGGCTGTCTTGAAACATCCTCTGCCAAAGACCATCGCTTTTCAACCCAGCACCAGGCAAGCAGCTGGGCTGCGGGCAAACTGCTGCCAGACTCTCCATCAAAACATCCCAGTTGCTGCCCAAGTCTTCATCCTCCCCTGGAACCACATCCTTTGCAGCCATGCTTTCTTCCAGGCCTCCACTAGAATGGCCCCTCAAGCTCTGCCCACCATAGTCAACAGCCTTTCTAGCCCAAAGTTCCAAAGTCTTCCACATCTCTCCAAACATCCACATGGCCAGGTTCTCCACAGCCAACAGCCCACTCCCTGACACCAAATTACTGTATTGGTCACTTTTCTGTTGCTATGATAAAACACCATGACCAAGGAACTTATAAAAGGAAGAGTTTATTTGAGATTATGATTGATGGTTCCAGGGAATTAGAGTCCATTGTGGTGGGAGGCATGGTTGCTGGAGACTGGAGCAGCAAACCGAGGGTCACATCTCGCAAAGAGCACAGGAAGCAGAGAGAGACTGTAGACCACGAGGCTTGTTAAAACTCACTAAGCCTGCCCCCAGTGATACACTTCCTTCAGCACGGCCACACACCCTAAGACCTCCAAATACAGAGCCACCAACTGGAGACAGATGTCTGAATACCTAGAGCCTATGGGGGACACTCATTAAAACCACCACACAGGTGTTTTTACAAAAGAAGAACAGGAGTAGCAAGTCCTAAGAATTCGCTGAAGTTGGGCAGAGGGAAATTCAGGAAAGTGAGCTCTGAGGCCCCTTAGGTTAGTATGGGTAGTGGAGTGGAATTTGTCTGCTTCAGAGAGGGACAGGACATAGATCCCTGTAGAGGTGACTCAGTCTGAAAGAGAGTTGCCTTCAGAAAGAGGCCCTGTCAGGATGCTGTGTGCGTGGATGTGCTGTATGAAGAGAGGTTGGGTCCTTTTGTAAGAGGGATGAGACAGCAATGAAGAGGTTGGAGAGGGGTTCTATCTAATTGGACAAAGGATCTGGATATCCAGGGCAACAAATTAATCACACAGATACTGTCTGAGAGAAGATTAAGTGGTCTGATGGTTTCTGTTGTTAGGTCTGAGAATCCACACCAGATGCACCAAAGGATGGAAACCAAGACTTTATTTTGGAAAAAAGTAAACCAGCATGCTGGGGTGGGAGGGAAAAGGCTCTGACACAGATAAGTTGGCTCACAGGCCTTTTATGCAGGGTCTAGGGGAATTTTAGTGAGGTTTGGGTAACTTCCAGACTTATTGGATAATAGCAGAGTTGCAGCTCATGGTTAGGTCAGCCCACCTGCCCCCACATACCAAAGGTAATCTTTAGACACAATCTTGGGACAGGAACAGAACCTGGTCTAGGGGAATTTTTCTTTATTGGTTCAGACCAGACCTGTTTCCCAAGCCTCGGATGTATCTGGTGGACTTCAGCCTGGGGGAAAGTGGATGCTTAACCTTTGTCCAGAGTAGAAGTCTGGAATTAACTCTTATCTCCTCACTTTGAGAGCTAGATAAACAGCATAGAGCTCCCTGTACTGTGAAGAATGGTCAGGGAGAGGGTGAAACAGGATCTGAGGGGCTTGATCTAGATTATCATAAATTATGCCTGCAGCTCCTTATTTCCCTCCANTTTTTTTGGTCTTTTCGAGACAGGGTCTCCCTGTAGCCCCAGCTGTCCTGGAACTCACTCTGTAGACCAGGCTGGCCTTGAACTCACAAATATCAGCCTGCCTCTGTCTCCCAAGTGCTAGGATTAAAGGCGTGCACCACCACGCCCAGCTCCTCATTCCCCCGTTTTCTCTTATTACTCAAGAGGCCAATCTTGGTCTCTCTTTGCCTAGCTTAGACAGAAGTATTCTGGTCTATGTTTTTGTATTGTCTGTTTAGGTGGTATGGATAAAGTTGAGTATAATGTGTTCTTAAAGCCATTAGCTGAATTGCAGCCAATCTTTCTCTCATAAAGATGACTAATCTATTCAGTATACATAGTCCTAGAGTTAGTAATAGAGCAACTAGAAGGACAAATTCACTGGCAGATCCAGGGAGTCTTCAGCTCTCAGCTGAGAAAGAAACTGGCTCCTTTGGTGGTTCTTGATGCTAAACTGCCTAGCCAATTTTTATCTCCTACTTTTATCTCATTATCCTCTGAGGAGGATACCCCAATTGCCAAGAGGGAATTGTTGTGCCAACCACTCTGACTTCTCCCATGCTGAAAAGGGGAATAAAAGGTGGAGACTGGGGTACTCCTGTTCAGTGGACCTATCTGAAAGACCCCCAAAAGTATAATTAGAGAACAAAATCCTTGACCAGTGCCTATGAAGGTGAGAGTAGCTAGGTACATTTTCTAGACATGGAACCAGGAAAGGAACAGGGTGAACTAAATGTCCAACTTAAAAGTCTTTTAGAATTTCTCAATGAGGGGTTCTGAAGCATCCACTGAGCTTCTCCTTTTGTTCATTTGGCTATGGTGTCTGAACTCAGGATCTGCTTTCCAGGAAGTTTCAATAGTCATGGTGTAAGTTTGCCTTAGGTGGTTGCTTAAAGAGAAAGAGGAAACTTTATTATTTGGTAACAACAGATCCCACATGACTTTCAATGACTTAAAATCTAATGTTGAGGTACAATATTTTAGACTTTAAAGGAAATATAATGATTACTTATCTTTTGTTTATACTTTTCCTCTTGCATGTCTAAGTCCATATAGTTTAGCCCAGATTAACCATCTTTTGTTTTTTCAAGGCCAATTGAGGATCTGGTCCTCAGGGACCACTCGGAACTTTGTGGGCAGAGGATTCTGGCTCATCTCAGTTTTTCATTTGCCAGCTCCATCCACTCGAGGACAAAGTCCATCCTCACGTGGACAAAGTCAAGTCTTTCTAGCCCAGGCTTCCCTTTTTGAAGACTTTCCTTTTTACATACTGGACACTGGCTAGAGTCCCGTTAGTGAGTCTCCAAGACCTCCCTGCCTAGGAGGACTGGTGACTCATGATTTCAGGACATTTCAAGAGATGCCCCCAGACATAGTTCCCAGGGACTGGTTGACCTCAGAGGGCAAGGAAAAAAGTTGTTCCTTAGGTCCCTCACCTGAATTAGTATGGGCATTTAAGTATTGTCATTGTGCACCCAGAAAGGCTAAGTTATATCAGCTTAACACATTTAATTAGTGTATAATATTCTAGATAAGGTTTGGACAAAAGTTCAAGCAGCGTTGTATAATACTGACTGGAGAAGGGACTTAACACCATACGTTAAGCAGGCATAACCCACAAGATCGAATTAAACAATTTTAGGCTTATTTTAAATGTAAAACTGTTCACTACAATTACTACAAATGGGAACAATCTTTTTCTTTTTCAGATCCTTTACCCTGATTTATAGCTTTCCTGGAAAGAAAGGAGTTGTAACATGTACCAGAAGACAGGAAATAAACTGATAAGGATTACCAAGTCCATCCAAACTGTCTTCTTTTGGACTGCATGCAGTTGGTTCAGCAAGATAGAATCTAGTTTTTGAGCCAAATTATCTGGTTAGGTCAAATAAAATATCAAAAATAACTCTTGCAAGAAACATAAGGTACATTTTTTCAGTAGCCATAGGTAACCCACCATTTGCCTGTGCCCATTTAATCCAAACCTGTAACAGGGAGTCAGGTTTAAGCTAGGAGAGGACTGAAAATTAACAACTCTGTACATTCACAATCCTATTCAGGCCACTAGTAAACCAGCTTGAGTGTTTACATAAATTTAACTTAATACAGGCATATTATCATTTTACTAAACCTTGAAGTGCCATGTGATATGCATATAAAGCTTGGACAAAAACCAAACACTCTTAAACAAACCTTGACTAGATATACATTTTGATTTTTAAACTAGTTGACAACCTTAAGAAATTAAGCTTATTTATATAGTGTCCTTTTTACCTGTCACAACAAACCTCCTCAGACTTTTATCACTTGCATAGACTTTTTATCATCTTTACATAAATTCTTACTAAAAAAATACTTTTTTAGCATCTTGAGACTTTGGCCTTTTTAATACCATGAGACATAACATTAATAACCCTTAATTGTGCAGATTTACTAAGTAATTAACATTTGTTTCCTGTGTAACAAGATGGGACAGTTATCTCAAATACAATAGTTTGAAAAAATACACAGAAATGTTCAATAAAAATTGAGCTCTTAGTTTTGAACATCTCAGGACTAAACACCCTCTATATCCACCCAGGCAACCATGCCATTTGATTTATGGCAGAGATGCAAATGATCAATGACAAACATCTTCACACAGCAACTTTTTAAACTTTCTTTCTGGACCAAAGACTATGTCTATGAGGATTCAAGTAGCCCGGTCAGGCCTCCAACAGCCAATTGCGAAGGGCCTAAATTCTGCCCTTTCTTCCAGATACAATGTCATACATATAAAATCTGTCATGTTACATTTTGGAATATGGAAGAGTATTTTAAATACTTTCAAGGTGTTTATTTATTAAAACGTTCTCTGCCAAGATTTCACATTAGCTTAAAATTCAATTCAGTTTTTATATGTCCCAGAGTTTGCCACCTCAATGCCACAAAAAAGTAACTTTTCCATCAGTCAGCGTGACCAGCATCCACATGGACAGCCATGGTCAACCTCTGTAACCAACTAGATGTTAATACTGATCTGCTACAAGGTAACAGCTCCTAACTCAAACTCAATGGAAAAGGAGTGAAAGGTCTGCAGAGTGCACTATTTATTTTTTTTTGTCTTTTTGAGACAGAATCTCTCTGAGTGCACTATTAAGAAGAGGGAATCTTTAACAGTTTTAGCTCACATGAAAGTTTACTTGATATCAAGTAAATCGTTACCATTAGATGCAAGCCTATTCATTTAAATAGCTCCATGAAACAAATATGTTTAACTAGTTCCAAACCCAAAACTTTAGCAGCTTGATGAAAACTCTAAATTAGAGATGAAAACTTAAATCAGAGTAAGATATGACCCTTAAGTTTATAACAGTCAACATAACAACACTTATACTTCACAATTTTTACAGTACTGAGGTCGTCTAACTGTGAGGTAAATTTTCCTATTTTTAATTTAGCATTAGTTGGATTCTTGGGTCAGTTATTTGTTTCTGACTCAGGAATTCTACAGTAATGATCTTTACGGTTTTTAAAACCAACTGGGTAGATTTGTGAGAACACATTTTAACCAAGGTGCTGCTCATGAAGTGGCCTGCTTCTCACAGCTACTGACAGGCACCCTACTGGGTCATTAGAGACAGTGGATAGAGAAAATGTGGTACATATATACAATGGAGTTCTATGCTGTGGTAAAGAGGGACAACATCATGAACTTTGCTGGTAAATGGATGGAGCTAGAAGACATTATGTTAAGTGAAGTAACACAGTCCCAGAAAAACAAACGACAAATGGTGTCCCTCATATGTGGATGCTAGTACCAATAACCCAGATATAAACATTTCTCATGGAGAGGGATGCATAGTAAAAGAACAACAACAGAAAGACTGCATCAGAAAATGGACCGAAATGGTGAATTGGGAAGGGGGGAGGGGTGGGTGAGGGACACTGGTGTATATTCGATTAATGC
>VZQC01003723.1:2629-21006 GCA_009823505.1 Rhizomys pruinosus | reverse complement strand
CAGGCTGGCCTTGAACTCACAGAGATCCGCCTGCCTCTGCCTCCCGAGTACCAGGATTAAAGGTGTGCACCACCACACCTGGTCCCAAGGGGCAACAAAACTGCCCTACCCAAAACAAAAGCAGTCTAAGGATCCATTTCCAGCCCTGAATCTGCTCCACAGAGGTGTCAAAAAGATAATTCCAAAGCAAGAAAGGTACCTTTTTGAAAGTAAACACAAACCATAATGAGATCTTTAAACAGTCAACTCTGAGGCTGATTCCTAAAAACAACTACCACCTGTTGTGAAGCATTTGAGAGACTAAGAGACAATAAATTTATAGATGTCTACAGTATCCAAATTTTAGGCCTTTAAATGCATTTTTAAATATCAATTTTTTTGCAGTTCTTAGCCTCAGCCTTTAATGGCTGTGCTATCCCCACAGCCCTAAATATCAATTTTTAAACTTTGCACGTGTGTATCTAGTCTGGCATACCAAAATGAAATCATTCTGTGCACATAAAGGATTGAAACTTGAAGTGGCCACCTTGTTTGACAGAAGCAACGTGAGACAAATACAATAACTGGATTACAAACATACATACATACATACACACACACACACACACACACACACACACACAAACTTAGATGCATAACAAGCTACATGAATCTTAGGCAGATGGTTACCATAAACACAAGACATAGATACCTCCTTTAAATCAGGGTGGATTTAGAATTTCCCATCCTGAGATCCCAGAGAATGAGAATGAAAGCAATCTCAGAGAACCAAGGTGAAAGCAGCAGACAGAATAAGGGCCCAACAACAAAGACTATGCAGACATGAAGAGAAGAAATGTTGCTCGCACAGAGCCAGAAATCTGGACCCCTTTCCCAAATTCTAAATCCTGAGGCGAACCCCCTGTTCACACTCTATCAGTGGAGAGTTGGAGCGTCCCCCATCTCCGTGCTCAGGAGCATTACTGCACTGTGTCCAGTTTCTCCTATCAAAGTGCCCCAAACCAGAAACTCGAGTTTAACCAAAATAACCAATACCAAAGTAAAGTAAAAAGAAAAAAAGAATTGAGCTCACTCTTACCCAAAAGAAAGGGCCGGCCAAAAGTCTCTAGTCCCACCGGTGGTCTTTGGGGGATCTTGGTGGGACCTCCAAGATGTTAGGTCTGAGAATCCACACCAGATACACTGAGGATGGAAAACCAAGACTTTATTTAGGAAAAAATAAACCAGCATGCTGGGGTGGGAGGGAAAATGCTCCAACTCCAATAAGTTGGCTCACAGGCCTTTTATACAGGGTCTAGGGGAATTTTAGTGGGGTTGGGTAACTTCCAGCCTTATCGGATAATATCAGAGTTGCAGCTCATGGTTAGGTCAGCCCACCTGCCCCCACATGCCAAAGGTAATCTTTAGACACAATCTTGGGATAGGAACAGAACCTGGTCTAGGGGAATTTTTCTTTATCGGTTCAGACCAGACCTGTTTCCCAAGCCCCAGATATATCTGGTGGACTTCAGCCTGGGGAAAGTGGATGCTTAACCTTTGTCCAGAGTAGAAGTCTAGAAACTCTTATCTCCTCACTTTGAGAGCTAGATAAACAGCATAGAGCTCCCTGTACTGTGAAGAATGGTCAGGGAGAGGGTGAAACAGGATCTGAGGGGCTTGATCTAGATTATTATAAATTATGCCTGCAGCTCCTTGTTAACCTCCAACTGTGAAAACAGATGTGGCCTGCCCTATAGGTGCATCTTGGAAAATATGGAGGGAGCCAGCTTAATAATGGGAGAGCAGAGACCCATCTGTCATTACGATAGTGGTTTTCTATTTGTCCTGGAAATTCCATGAGGCTCACGGCTATATGAACATGATTTCACATCAACCACTGGATATCCGGGAGGGAGAAGGGCATCGCTATGACATCAGCCTCCTTCCCCAATGTTTGCAGAGAATGCTCTCTCCTGCTTCTTATCTTGGTGTCTAAACAATCCATTTCAGGGGCTGGAGAGATGGCCTAGCAGTTGAGAGCACCGACTGCTCTTGCAGAGGACCCGGGTTCGATCCCCAGCATCCACACAGCAGCTAAGAGTGTCTTTGACTCCAGTTCCAGGGGGATCTGACACCCTCTTCTGACCTCTGTGGCATTGCATGACAGAGGTGCACAAACCTGCGTGTAGAAAGTACATTCATGCACATACAAACATAAAATAAATTATCCATTTCAGTTAACGGTCTGGAAGTTAGCCCTATGGGTGTGTTCAGCCACTCTAGAACTCCCGTGGGTTGGTAAAGAGCTCCTACAAGCATGGGGGTGGTGTTAAAAATAAGCAACTGTACAGGAAGTGAGGGTGTAAAATGTGCTAAATTCATGCTCTGAAGGGCTTGGTTGACCTCAGCAAGAGCTTCTGAGGACTCTGCTGTGAGCTTTCACTTGGAAGCTAGATTCCTATCACCTCACAAAAGATCAAAGAGAGGCTGTAGCATTGTCATGGGGATAGACAGCCATGGACAGAGGCAGTTAAGTTTTCATAGGAAGGACTGTAGGGATGCTAGTGTGAGCATGGGAGGAAAGGAGAGTACAGGTTGGAGTGGCCTCACTGCGATGAGAGAAATTTCATTGTCTAGGAAATGAATGGGGGAATCATTTGAACCTTAGCATGGGATGTTTGGAATCCAAAAGCCTCTAGGGATGGTACAAGCCTGTCCCTTAAAGTTGCCGGGTCAGTTGATAATTTGTCCCAAACTAAAATGTCATCCGTATAGTGGAAGACCTGAAGACATTTTTCCATGTGGGGCTTAAGGGCCACTGCCACCGCCTCTTGGCAGAGTGTTGAGCTGTTGGCCATGCCTTGTGGCAGGACAGTCCACTCATAATGAGTAGCTGGACCTGAGTTGTTAATGGCAGGGATTGAGAAAGTTTAGCACTTACAATCCTCAGCATGGAGGGGAATTGAAAAGAAGCACTCCTTGATATCTAAACCTAGAAGAGGGGTGTTAGCTGGGATAGCAGAGGCAAGGGGGAGACCCTTTTGCAGACACCCCCATATATGCATAGTTCTGTTAATGGTTCACAGGTCTTGTATGAGACACCATTTTCCTCTTGCCTTCTTTATGACAAACACAGGGGTGTTCCAGGGACTGCGAGATGGACAGATATGTCCCAATGAAAATTGTTCTTTGACTAAGTCTTGTAAAGATCGTAACTTCTCCCTTGGTAAGGATCACTGCTCAATCCAGACCAGATCATCTGACTTCCAGTCCAGGCAAAGGGGAGCATACTCTGCAGTGACCCTCAGGACCGAGGGTGGTTCTTGCTGAGATTATGGAGGCATTTTCCCCCAGTTAAATGGCCTGTCTGGGCATGGTTGTTCTCATTTGGAGTGGCAATAAGCACATCCAAAGCCTCCAAAAGATCTTGCCCTAGCAGATTGATATTAGTGGGTGCTATTAATGGGCAAATCTGACTGGAGTTTCCATCAGGGTCCTCCCAGGTGTAAACATTTTTAGTGATAAAGGACTGTGAAGGTCCTCCTATTCCTAGAAGTTTAGGTCCTGGAAATAAGGCCAGTCAGGGGGGATGTCTTGTTGTTTGAAAATGGTTCTATCTGGGGCTGGAGAGATGGCCTAGCGGTTAAGAGCACCGATTGCTCTTGCAGAGGACCCAGGCTTGATTCCCAGCACACACATAGCAGCTGAGAATAGTCTTTGATTCAAGTTCCAGGGGAATCTGACGCCCTCTTCTAACCTCCGCAGCATTGCATGACACAGGGGCACTGACTTGCATGCAGATAGTACATTAATACACATAAAATTTTTAAAAAATGGTTCTGTCTGCCGCTATGTCTATCAAACATTAAAAGGACCCACCCCAATTTTAATTGTCAATGCAGGATATGAGCCTTCAGAAATTGGTGCTGCCCAGAGGGTGTGTGTTGAATCTCTTTCCCCCTTTTATCACTGGGCCAGGGGCCTCCTGCCTAAAGGTTTAAAGGTGGCAATTGTTTGACACCTTTATCATATTTTGAGTGGCAATCTTTCCTCCAGTGGTATCATTTTTTTACACTGGGGGCTAAGGATGTGTGGGGAGTGTTCAGAGGGCCCTCTGGGAGAGACTGACACTTTGGGTCACTGTCTTTTCCAATGTCCTTGGCCTCCACAGTTGAAACATTTTTTATTTGTGGTGACAGCAACTGCAAAGGCTTGAGCTGAATAATTAGCTTTGTGGGAGGCTGTGCCCACGTCCTGTGTTGTTACTATCCGTCATAATGGTCATCTCTTAAGCCCTGGAATGCTTGTTTGCATTCAGAAGTCATTCCTTCCCAGACAATCCTCTTAAGGAGCATTTCCCTGGCTGTAGGGCTGGGAATTTTTCTTTCTAGGCGCTTTCAGTTCTTAAGATAAAGTCAGACAGGAGTTCCTCAGGTTTTGGCCATGGAAATAATAAAGAGGAACAGGCCTGGGATTCAGTAGGTGGTATAATTTGATCCCAGGCCCATAGGGCACAAAGGCATATCTGGTCAAAGTACCCTGGGGCCAGTCCAGCCTGCTGTGTCCCTGTGCTAAAATCTCCTTCCTCAAAAAAGCTGTTCATAACCCCAGTCCATATTAGGTTGCCTTTGATTTCTTCGAACCTGTTGGAGACATTTGTCTCTGTACAGTGCTTCCCATTGTAAGAATAGTGGACCTGGAAGTGAAGGTCTACAGATATTCCTCCAGTCCTGGGGAGTGTTAAGAAAAGCACAAAAGTTCTGGAGAATGGACTTTGTCCATGATGCCTGAGCAAAATCCTCCCAAACTGCTTGTCTGAGTTCTTTTAAGTCACTTGCCTGGTACAGGTTCTGGTTCAGTGGACAACCCTGTGTTGGAGCTACATTAATGGGGGATGCCTGCAAATGAAGGTCTTGGTTATCCCTGATCTGGCACAGGTTTTCTGTGGCAGAGAGGTAAGTAGCTAAAGGGAAAGTCACTTCTGAAACTTTAAGAGAAAATGGCCGAGAATGGAGGGAGGGGTTGGGACAGGCACTTGGATATTTTGATTAACTTGTTCTGTTACCACTGGATCTGGAGTTGGGGGGCTTCCAAAGGGAACTTTATTGGGGTCTTCTAGGAGAGTTTTAGTGAGTTGTTGAGAGGAGGGGGCCTGCGATTTAATTTTGTTGGTTTCCCTTCCTCATGTGGCCTGGTGGGAGGGGCCTAGACATTGTCTCACTGCAGGTAAAAGTGGCAAGAACTTGAGAGATGCCAGAGCACTTTTCTCACTGCCTAATCTTCTGTGCCACGCATATCTAAGCTTCTGAAATCCATAATTCTGCAGGGGACATCCGCAGAGTGATATTAATAGTCTCACTCCAAAAGGAGGCAGCTTCCAGCATGGAAATTTCAATTCCTTGACTCTTGAGGAGTTTCTTTATTTTCTTAGTGTCTTTATTTTCTTAGGCTGCAGGTCTTTTTGGCATGCCTGTTTGTTTCCCATGGAAAAGGCAGGGAATGCTATGGTTAGAGAAATATCCCACAGATGGATCAGCTTCTCATCTGTGGGAACTAAAGTTGTTTAAAAGATAGATCAAAGACTTATCCCATGCAGAAAAGAGATTTTCCATGGAGATGGGCCAGCAGCCTGTATAAGCTATATAGAGGAGAAATGCTGAAAGATAGATTAAAAAGATTAATTTCATGTGAGAGAGGATTTCATAGAGATAACCAATGACTGGCCACTACTCTGAATCTTACTTTCAGGGGGTTTACTTCCCTCTTTCATGGTTAACCCTCCAAGATTTTCCCCTCTTGTTGGGGGAAAGGGAGCTGAGAGAGACAACACAAGAAAATACTTTTTTTCCTCTTCTTTCTTCTTGCTCTTGTGGAAAGTTGAGCCCCACATCATTGAGTGCCAGATGTCACCTAATCTGTTCCTCCTTTAATCATGCATGGCTGCAATCCACGAGATGTTCTTCCCTCCTTGGACCAAGTTTGCAGCTTTACAAGGCTGTAAGCCTTGGTATTATCCCCAGCCACCAGGCTTACAATTTCAGGCTGAGCTCTGGCAAAAAGGGGGGAGGGAACTGCAAGAAGTCACCAGGTCACCAGAGAAAAAGGAAACAGACTCAGAGAGGCCAGGAGAAAAATGACTGTGTTTTATTCATGCTGGCAATGTGCTTATGTACTAAAGCTACTGTGCTCTGGGCAAGGAAGTGGGGGACAGAAGGGTGTGAATGAGAGGAAGGGAAGGGCAAGCCATCTTGGCTCCTACTGGGGTCAGCAGAGCTCCTGTTTGTGTAAGCAGTAAACTAGAGGTGTGACATTTTCTCAATATCTTGAAGGATGAGGCCATCAGGGTCTGGAACTTTGCAGAGATAGGCAAGGCAGGAAATACTGCAATATCCTGACCTCATGGAGCTACAGATAACCCACAGAGGCAACTTAAATGCCCATGGAGATATCAGATAACTCAGAGAAGCCCTGGGACAGAATTTGCAGGCCCTACCTCAAGCCAGAGAAAGTCTTATTCCTACAGGAATTAGTACTGATTTCTTCTCTAAATAAACATTTTATTTCTCTGTCTTTTGTTATCTGTTTTTATTGATTTTTTGTGAATCTCATGTAGAAAATCTTACCCATCATTATACCCCTTCCTCCTGGGCAGCCTCCCAAAGCCCACACACTGGATGTTATATACTCTGTCATTTGTGTTCAGACCAATTGTGTCATATTATCATCCCTGTTCTTCTGTCAGTGCAACTTCATCTACTGAGCTGTAGTCAGCACTTCCAGACTCCCTGTAATTAAGATCAGCTCTTCCTCCCCCACAGTAATCAGCTGCCAATACTTCCTAAGCCAACGGTGGGCTCTGCTACAGATTTCTACATTTCTATGCTGGGTTTTTGACTATCTGAGCTTGTATGGGTCTTGTGCTTGCTGATGTCAGTGCTGTAGGTTCATATGAACTGGGTCCAAGAAGCTTCTAGGGTTCATTTCCATTTGGGCTTAAAATTAAGCCTCAGAAATATACCTCAAAGAATAACATGTCTTAATTTTGTTGAAGTCCCTCATGCATCTGTGTTTTGACATTCATAGATTTGTGCTGCACTGCATTCATGGTAAAAGAAATGTCTTAGGAAATGGGAAAATATACAGACTCACATTTGTCCATCTATATTTCTCCATGTTAAGTTGTAACTTACTGGGGAAATTCACTTTGAAATCATGATGACAGATGATTTATCCTCAAAAATGATGATTTGAGGGGCTGGAGATATAGCCTAGTGGTTAAGAGCACTGACTGCTCTTGCAGAGGACCTGGGTTTGATCCCAAGCACCCACATCGTGGCTAAGAAACGTCTGTAACTCCAATTCTAGCAGAACTCCAGTTCTAGGAATCCGAGACCCTCTCCTGACCTCCACAGAATTGCATGACACAGGTTCACAAACCTACATGCAGACAGTACATTCATACATGAAAATAAATAAAATTTAAAAATAAATAAAATAAAAATGATGCTTTGAAGAAACCCATCTTTTCTGATGACATGTTTGAAAAAAAAATCTCTGGAATTGAAAACTGATTCATAGTGGAGTCACTCACATGAATTTGTAATTTTCCATATTGACATTTAGATGTTTAAAATACTACATTAAATAAGAGAAATAAAGTTCTTAGAAAAACAACTTACGTGGCTGGAGAGATAGTCTAGCAGTTAAGAGCACTGACTGCTCTTGCAGAGGACCCGGGTTCGATTCCCAGCACCCACATAGCGCCTAAGAACCATCTGTAACTCCAATTCCAGGAGAACTCTGGTTTCAGGGGTATCTGAGACCCTCTTCTGACCTCCGTGGCATTGCATGGCACGGATGCACAAAACCTGCATGCAGACAGTACATTCATACACATATAAAAATAAATACAATTTTTAAAAAGTCTTTTAAAAAAGAAAGAAAAACAACTTATGAACAGTAAAGAACACAGTTAACCATATAAAAATGTGATTCAGAGATGCAGGAATGGTTCAACATATGAAAATCAATAAATATCATAAAACACATAATGGACTGAAAGACAAAACCCACACGATCATCTCAATTGAGGCAGAAAAAGGCTTTGACAAAATACAGCATCCCTTCATGCTTAAAGTCCTAGAGGAACTGGTTTGGAAGGATCATTCCTCAATGTAATCAAAGTCATATGCAGGAAACCCACAGCCAAAATAATCCTAAATGGAGAAGAGACAGAAGCATTCCCCTTAATGGTAAGAACTCAGCACGGTTGCTCCTGTCACAAATCCTCTTCAATACAGTGTTTGAAACACTTGCTAGGGCAATAAAGCAAGAAAAGGAAATTAAAGGAGTACTAATTGGAAAAGAGGAAGTCAAGCTATCCCTTTTTGCTGATGATATGATTGTTTACTTAAGGGATGCTAAAAACTCCACCAGAAAACTCCTAGAAATGATTAAGAGTTTCAGTAAAGTGGCAGGATACAAAATTAACCTAGAAAAATCAGTAACCTTTCTTTACACCAACAAACAACTGGAGAAGGAATTCAAAGAGACCTACCCACTCACAATAGCCTCAAAAACAATAATATACCTAGGAACAAACCTAACCAAAGACATCTAAGATCTCTACAAAAAAAAAATTTTAAATCCCCGAAGAAGGAAACTGAAGAAGACATCAGAAGAAGGAAAGACCTCCCATGATCATGGATTGGGAAAATTAACGTAGTAAAAATGTCCATTCTACCCAAACTAATATACATATTCAACACTATGCCAATTAAAATCCCCAAGAGTTTCTTCACAGGCATGGAAAAAGAATTCCTTAATTTCATATAGAAAAACAAAAGACCCTGAATAGCCAAAGCAACCTGAAGCAAAAAGAGCAATATAGGGAGATCTCTATACCAGACTTCAAACTATACTACAGGGCTATATTCGTAAAAATAGCTTAGTACTTCCACAAAAAAACAGACCTGTTGATGAATGGAACAAAAATGAAGATCCAAACTTGACCACATACAATTTCAGCCAACTCATATTTGACAAGTGGGCCTAGAAGACACAATGGAGGAAAGACAGCATCTTCAGCAAATGGTGGTGGCAAAACTGGATCACCACTTGTAGAAGAATAATATTAAACACCTACCTCTCGCCCTGTACCTAAATCACACAGCAGCTGCGCAAGAAATAAGATCAACAATTGACAAATGGGATCTCATTAAACCCAAAAGCTTCTGTACATCAAAAGAAACAATCAAGAAAGTGAAGAGAAAACCCACAGAGTGGGAGGAAACCTTCACCACAGATACATCTGAAAAAGCACTGATTTCCAGAGTATAAAAACTACTCAAAAAACAAAGAAGAAAGAAAACAAATGAATCACTCAAAAGATGGAGTAAAGAGTTGAACAGAGACATAACAAGTGAGAAATTAGAGATGGCTGAGAAACATCTTAAAAAGTGTTCAACATCACTAATAATTAAGGAAATGCAAATGAAAACCACTTTAAGATATCATCTCACTCCAACAAGACTGGCCAGGATCAAGAAAACAAATGATACTAAATGCTGGAGAGGTTGGGGGGAAAGGGCAACACTCATCCACTGTGGGTGGGAATGTAAACTGGTACAGCCACTATGGAAAGCAGTGTAGAGAACCCTTGGAAGACTCAAAGTGAGCTTACCACCTGATCCAGTCATACCACTCCAGGATATATACCCACAAGACTCATCTTACTGCAGAGATACATGCACAGCCATGTTTATTGCAGCTCTGTTCACAATAGCAAAAAGCTGGAACCAACCCAAGTGCCCCTCAACTGATGAGTAGAGAAAATGTGGTACATCTACACAATAGAGTTCTATGCAGCAGTAAAGAAAATGACAACATGAAATTTGTAGGTAAATGGATGGAACTAGATGTTATGTTGATTGAAGTAACACAGTCACAGAAAAACAAACGATGAATGGAATCCTTCATCTGTGGATGCTAGTGCCAATTACCTAGTTGTATTTGTTGTGCATGGCCCCTTGAGCTTTTGTCCAAGTAGCTGGGGTGATGCATATTGGAAAGAACCACAAAAATGGAAAAGACTGTGTCAAAGAACTGACTGAAACAGTGAACTTCTGCTCAAAACAGTCAACTTCCACATCGAGAATTTTGAGAAACACTGAGAAAAAGATGAAAAACATGTTTGACAGAATGCATGAGCTCTGGTGGGGTAGGGGGTTAGGGTGGAGGACACAGGTCTAGATTTGATTAGTAACATAATCTTGTATAAGAAATATATAATAAAAAACTGCTAAAAAATAATGAAAGAAAGAAAAAAACAGAAAAATGTCATTATATGATATGATTATATGATTATATGGTTATATGATTATATGATTACATGATTATATGATTGTAGGGTTATATGATTATATGATTAAATGGTTATATGATTATATGGTTATATGATTATATGATTAAATGTTTATATGGTTACATGATTGCATATGATTACATGATTATATGATTATATGGTTATATGCTTATGTGATTACATGATCATATGATTTTATGGTTATATGGTTATGTGATTGCATGATTATATGATTATGTGGTGTGGTGGTTTGAATGAGTGTCCCCCATAGGCTTTAAGTATTCAGACATTTGTCTCCAGTTGGTGGCACTGTTCTTGGAGGTCTTAGAAGGTGTGGCCATGCTGGAGGAAGTACGTTATTGGGGGCAGGCTTAGTGAGTTTAACAAGCCTTGTGGTCCACTCTCTCTCTCTCTCCTTCCTGTGCTCATTGCGAGATGTGACACTCGGCTTGCTGCTCCAGCTCCAGCTGCCATGCCTCCCACCACAATGGACTCTAATTCCCTGGAACTGTCAAGCGTAAGCTCAAATAAACTCTTCCTTTTATAAGTTCCTTGGTCATGGTGTATTATCACAGCAACAGAAAGGTGACTAATACATATGGTTATATGGTTATGTGATTATATGATTATACGTTTATATGGCTATATGAACTTATGATTACATGATTATATGATTATATGGTTATATGGTTACATTATTGCATGATTATATGATTATATGGTTATATGATTATATGATTATTTGTTTATATGGTTATATGGTTATGTGATTACATGATCATATGATTATGGTTATATGATTACATGATTATATGATTATATGGTTATATGGTTATATGATTATATGGTTATATGATTACATGATTATATGATTACATAGTTATATGGTTATATGGTCAAGCAATGAAGCTTCAGAGCCACATATCTCTCTATTTAATCAGGACACAGTGACAGTAGTTTTCTATTTGTCACAAATTTGAACACAAGGACAACTTCTCAATTATGTATACTTATTGCTACATATAACAACATGCCCAGCAATCTTTGTATATCCTTTGATATTCACTTTTTTGTAAAGAAAAAATCACATTTACATGCTGGAAGCATTAAAAACTTTAAACATGTATTTGTCTACTTTGATGCCATCCACAGATCGTAGTAAACTTACAATTTCTGCTGAGCAAATGTCACAGAATATTCAGCTGGCAAAGTCCTCAGAACTCTCTCTTCTGTTTCTGTATGTGAACTTGTGCTAAGATTTCTAAAACTGGAAATCTCAGATGGACTTTTCAAAGGCAGACATGCTTTCTCCCTCAAAAGAAAACAAAGAAAATCTCTGATTTTTCCCTAAAATCACATTGAACTAGCAATTTGCTCTTTTTATTAATATATATGCATTCTTCTCTCCGTATTTTGCTTTTCTTTTTTTATTTTTTAACGTAAATTTATTTTTATTTTTTTATCAAATGTAGACCCGTGTCACCGCCCATTTCCCTACCCCCAGAACTCATACATTCTGCCAAACAAGCTTTTCATCTCTTTCTCGGTCTATCTCAGTATTCTCCATGAGGAAGTTGACTGTTTTGAGCAGAAGTTTACTGTTTCAGTCAGTTCTTCCATGAAGACCTTTCTGTTGTTGTTGTTTGTTGTTGTTGTTGTTTCCAATATGCATCACTCCAAACTGCTTTGGACAGAACTCAAGGGGCCATGCACAAGAAATACAAACAACTAGGTAATTGGCACTAGCATCCACAGATGAGGGATATCATTCATCGTTTATTTTTCTGGGACTGTGTTACTTCACTCAGCATGATGTCCTCTAGCTCCAGCCATTTTTCTGCAAAGCTCGTGATGTCGTCTTTCTTTACTGCTGCATAGAACTCCATTGTGTAGATGTACCACATTTTCTCTATCCATTCGTCAGTTGAGGGGCATTTAGGTTGGTTCCAGCTCTTTGCTATTGTGAAGAGAGCTGAAATAAACATGGCCGTGCATGTATCTCTGTGGTGGCGTAAGTCTTGAGGGTACATGCCCAGGAGTGGTATGGCTGGGTCGGGTGGCAAGTTCATTCCAAGTCTTCCAAGGGTTCTCCACACTGCTTTCCATAGTGGCTGTACGAGTTTACATTCCCACCAGCAGTGGATGAGTGTTCCCCTTTCCCCACAACCTCTCCAGCACTTGGTATCATTTGTTTTCTTGATCCTAGCCAGTCTTACTGGAGTAAGATGATATCTTAAAGTGGTTTTGATTTGCATTTCCTTAATGATTAGTGATGTTGAGCAGTTCTTGAGGTGTTTCTCAGACATCTCTAATTCCTCGCTTGTGAAGTCTCTGTTCAGTTCTTTGCTCCATCTATTGAGCGGGTCGTTTGTTTTCTTTTTTCTTTGTTTTTTGAGTAGTTTATATATTCTGGAAATCAATGCTTTGTCAGATGTATCTGCAGTGAAGGTTTCCTCCCACTCTGTGGGATTTCTCTTCACTTCCTTGATTGTTTCTTTTGATGTACAGAAGCTTTTGAGTTTGATGAGGTCCCATTTGTCAATTGTCGACCTTAATTCTTGTGCAGCTGCTGTCTGATTTAGGAAGTCTTTTCCTACGCCTATGTCTTGTAGTCTGCTGCCAACTTTTTCTTCTATCACCTTCAGAGTTTGGGGTTTCACGTTGAGGTCTTTAATCCATCTGGAGTTGACTTTTGTACAGGGTGAGAGGTAGGGGTTTAATTTCATTCTTCTACAAGTGGTGATCCAGTTTTGCCAACACCACTTGCTGAAGATGCTGTCTTTTCTCCATTGTGGTTTCTTGGCCCCCTTGTCAAATATGAGATGGCTGAAATTGTATGTGCTCAGATTTGGATCTTCGGTTTTGTTCCATTGGTCAACAGGTCTGTTTTTGTGCCAGTACCAGGCTGTTTTTATGACTATAGCCCTGTAGTATAGTTTAAAATCTGGTATAGAGATCCCTCCTGTGTAGCTCTTTTCACTCAGGATTGATTTGGCTATTCGGGGTCTTTTGTTTCTCCAAATGAATTTAAGAACTTTTGTTTCCAAGCCTGTGAAGAAACTCTTGGGGATTTTGATTGGGATTGCATTAAATCTATACAAGAGTTTTGGTAAAATGGACATTTTTACAATGTTAATTTTCCCAATCCATGAGCATGGGAGGTTTTTCCATCTTCTGAGGTCTTCTTCAATTTCTTTCTTTAAGGGTTTAAAATTTTTGTTGTAGAGGTCTTTGGTGTCTTTGGTTAGGTTTGTTCCTAGGTATCTTATTGTTTTTGAGGCTATTGTGAGTGGGAAGGTCTCTTTGAATTCTTTCTCCAGTTGCTTGTTCTTGGTGTAAAGAAAGGCCATTGATTTTCTAAGGTTAATTTTGTATCCTGCCACTTTGCTGAAGCTGTTAATCGTTTCTAGGAGTTTTCTGGTGGAGTTTTTTGCATCCCTTAAGTAAACAATCATATCATCAGCAAATAGGGATAGTTTGACTTCCTCTTTTCCAATTAGTACTCCTTTAATATCCTTTTCTTGCCTTATTGCTCTAGCAAGTGTTTCAAGCACTATATTGAAGAGGAGTGGTGATAGGGGGCAGCCTTGCCGAGTTCCTACCTTTAAAGGGAATGTTTCTGTCATTTCCCCATTTAGGATGATATTGGCTGTGGGTTTCCTGTATATGGCTTTGATTACATTGAGGAATGATCCCTCCAATCCAATTCCTTCTAGGACTTTAAGCATGAAGGGATGCTGGATTTTGTCAAAGGCTTTTTCAGCATCAATTGCGATGATGGTGTGGTTTTTGTCTTTGATTCCGTTTATGTGTTTGATGATGTTTATTGATTTTCGTATGTTGAACCATCCCTGCATCTCTGGTATGAATCCAACTTGGTCATGATGGATGATCTTCTTGATGTGGGTCTGTATGCGATTTGCCAGTATTCTGTTTAGAATTTTGGCATCTGTGTTCATGAGGGAGATGGGTCTATAATTCTCCTTTTTAGTTGTATCTTTGCCTGGTTTTGGTAATAGAGTGATGTTGGCTTCATAGAAGGAATTTGGGAGAGTTCCCTCTGATTGTATACTTCTAAACAGTTTCAGAAATAATGGTTGTAGGTCTTTTTGAAATGTTTTATAGAATTCTGCTGTGAAACCGTCTGGGCCTGGGCTTTTTTTAGTTGGGAGGCTTCTTACTACATCCTCTATTTCTTCATATGTTATGGGTCTGTTTAAGCTGCTGGTCTCCTCTTGGCCAAGCTTTGGTGATTCCCAAGATTTCAGATATTCATCCATTTCTTCTAGATTTTCAAACTTGGTAGAATATAGGTTCTTGTAATATTCCCATATAATTTTCTTGATCTTTTCCTTGTCCGTTGTGATATTTCCCTTTTCATCACAGATTGTATTGATTTGGAGTTGTTCCTTCTTTCTTTTTGTTAACTGGGCTAGAGGTCTGTCTATCTTGTTTATTCTTTCAAAGAACCAACTTTTGGCTTCATTGATTTTTTGTATTGTTTTCTTTGTTTCTATTTCATTGATTTCTGCTCTGATTTTTGTTATTTCTTCCTGTCTGTTGCGTTTAGGGTTCATCTGTTGTTGCCTCTCAAGTGCTTTTAGCTGTAGTGTTAGATCATTCACTTGTGCTCTTTCTGTTTTTCTAATGTAGGCACCCAGGGCTATAAATTTCCCTCTTAGGACTGCTTTTAAGGTATCCCATAAGTTTTGTTGTGTTGTATTGTCATTGTCATTCAGTTCCAGGAATGTTTTTATTTCTTTCTTTATCTCTTCCTTGACCCATTCATTATTCAAGAGTGTGTTGTTTAGTCTCCATGTGTTCTTGTAGGCAGGAGGGCTTGTCCTGGTGTTGATGTTGAGCTTCATTGCACTGTGGTCTGACAGGATGCATGAAATTATTTCAATCTTTTTGTATTTGTAGAGGTTTCTTCTGTGTCCCAGGATGTGGTCGATTTTGGAGAATGTTCCGTGGGGTGCTGAGTAGAAAGTGTATTCTCTGGTATTAGGATGGAATGTTCGGTAGAGGTCTATGAGGTCCATTTGGTGTATCATATCGTTCAGTTCAGATGTCTCTCTGTTTATTTTTTGTCCTGTTGACCTATCCAAAGGACTCAGTGGGGTATTGAAATCTCCCACTATGAGTGTGCTGGGGTTAGTCTGTGACTTGTGGTCCTGGAGAATTGTCTTTATAAAGTTTGGTGCACCAGAATTTGGGGCATATATATTCATAATTGTGAAATCTTCTTGGTGGATTGTTCCTTTGATGAAAATGTAATGGCCTTCTTTGTCTCTTCTGATTTCTTTTACTTTGAAGTCTATTTTATCCGATATTAAAATAGCAACACCTGCTTTCTTTTTGGTACCATTTGCTTGGAATATTTTTTTCCATCCCTTCACTTTAAGGTGGTGCCTGTCCTTGAAGGTAAGATGTGTTTCTTGTAGACAGCATATCGATGGATTCTGTTTCCTAATCCAGTCTCCCAGTCTATGTCTTTTGATTGGGGAATTTAGTCCATTAATATTTAAGGTTATGACTGATAGGTTTGTGTTGCTTCCTTTTGCCTTATTATCCATCTGCGGTTTTGATTTAGGTTTCTACTTCTGCAGTTATGCTTTTATTGATTTCTCCTTCTAGGTGCCTGGGGTTGGTTGCTCCTTTCTTCTGTTCTTTGAATTGCTTCAAGTATTCTCTGAAGGGTTGGTTTTCCGGACATGTATTCTTTCAACTTGTTTATGTCATGGAAGGTTTTTCTCTCTCCTTCAACTATAATTGACATTTTTGCTGGGTATAGTAACCTGGGTTGGCATCTATTGTCCTTTAACACTGGGAATGCTTTGCTCCAGGTTCTTCTTGCTTTCATAGTTTGCATTGAGAAGTCAGTTGTAATTCTGATAGGTTTCCCCTTATAGGTCACTTGTTGTTTTTCTCTTGTGGCTTTAAGGATTTTGTCTTTGTTTTGGGTGTCTAGCATTTTAACTATGATGTGGCGTGGAGAATTTCTTTTCTGATCTTGTCTGTTTGGAGTTCTATGTGCTTCTTGTATTGGTATTGGTTTGTCCTTTTTTAGTTTGGGGAAGTTTTCATCTATTATTCTGTTGAAGATCTGATCAATACCATTCTCTTGGGATTCTTCTCCTTCCTCTATTCCTATGATGTGGAGGTTTGATCTTTTCATAGTGTCCCACAGCTCCTGGTTGTTCCATTTTTGTGTATTTTTAAATTTTTCATAATCTTTCCTTGAGGTTTTTAGTTGTTCTGTGTTATCTTCCAGGTCTGATATTCTTTGTTCTGCTTCCTCCATTCTGCTTCTGAGGCTTTTTTCATTCCTTTCCTCTTGAATGAATGAGTGTTTGATTTCCTTTTTCATTTCCTCTTCTGATTTCTTTAGTATTTCTACTTCCCTTTGGAGCTTCTCAATCTCTTCCTGTAGCTCTTTGCTTCGATGGTTGGTTTCCTTATCTTTTTCAGCATGAGATCTTTTCAGTGTTTCTCTTTTCCTACACCTATGTCTTGTAGTCTGCTGCCAACTTTTTCTTCTATCACCTTCAGAGGTTTGGGTTTCACGTTGAGGTCTTTGATCCATCTTGAGTTTACTTTTGGACAGGGCGAGAGGTAAGGGTTTAACTTTATTATTCTACAAGTGATGATCCTGTTTTGCCAACACCACTTGCTGAAGATGCTGTCTGTCCTCCATTGTGTCTTCTCGGCCCACTTGTCAAATATGAGGTGGCTGAAATTGTATGTGCTCAAGTTTGGATCTTCAGTTTTGTTCCATGGGTCAACAGGTCTGTTTTTTTGCCAGTACCAAACCATTTTCATGACTAAAGCCATGTAGTATAGCTTGAAGTCTGGTATAGAGATCCCTCCTGTATTGCTCTTTTTACTCAGGGTTGCTTTGTCTATTCGGGTTCTTTTATTTTTCCATATGAACTTAAGGACTTTTTTTTCCAAGCCTATGAAGAAACTCTTGAGGATTTTAATTGGGGTAGCATTGAGTCTGTATATTAGTTTGGGTAGAATGGACATTTTTATTATTTTAATTTTCCCAATCCATGAGCATGGGAGGTCTTTACATCTTCTGATGTCTTCTTCAATTTCCTTCTTCAGGGATTTAAAGTTTTTTTTGTAGAGATCTTTATTGTCTTTGGTTAGTTTTGTTCCTAGGTATCTTATTGTTTTTTAGGCTATTGTGAGTGGAACAGTCTCCTTGTATTCCTTCTTCAGTTGCTTATTGTTCGTGTAAGGAAAGACTACTGATTTTTCTAGGTTAATTTTTTATCCTGCCACTTTACTGGAACACTTTTTTTCTTTTTTTCTTTTTTTTTTTGTCTTTTCAAGACAAGGTCTCCCTGTAGCCTCAGCTGTCCTGGAACTCGCTTTGTAGATCAGGCTGGCCTTGAACTCACAAAGATCAGCCTGCCTCTGACTCCTGAGTGCTAATATTAAAGGCGAGTGCCACCACGACTGGCCTTACTGAAACTCTTAATTGTTTCTAGGAGCTTTCTGGTGGAGATTTTAGCATCCCTTAGGTAAACAATCATATCACCAGCAAAAAGGGATAGCTTGAATTCCTCTTTTTCCCTTTTTTTCTCTTTGTTTATGGAGAGTTGAGTTGTCTAGGTTTCAGGCTTTCAATTTTGTTTATATATTGGAAGTCTAACTCACTCTTCCCTTTCTGTTCTGAAAGTTCTCTGAAAAAATCCACTTGGACACTCCCTCAGCAACTCCAGTTGGGGGGGGGCATGCTGGGGGAGATAAATTCTGGTACTCTGTGCTTCAGGTGGTCTTAGGAAGTCCCTGATCTAAGCTCCGTGCACTCACATTCTTTTTTTTATTGATGCTTTGTGAATTTCATACATCATTTTCTAATTCAGTTCAGGCATATTTCCCCTTCCCTTCCCCCCACCCCATCCCACCCCATCCCAGATCATGCATTTTGCCATAACTGTCCTGCATCTTTCTCTCAGGTTTTTTTTTTCATTTTTTAGCAATAAGTGATAATTTATGAGTACAAGCATCCTTCATATAAAAC
>VZQC01003719.1:425873-515231 GCA_009823505.1 Rhizomys pruinosus | reverse complement strand
TCAGAAAGATGGAAAGACCTCCACTGCTTATGGATTGGAAAATAAATAATGGTGAAAATGTACATTCTACACAAACTCTTGTAAAGACGTAATGCGATTCCAATTAAAATCGCCAAGAGCTTCTTCACAGGCGTGGAAAAAATCCTTAATTTGATGTGGAAAAACAAAAGACCCCAAATACCAAAGCAACCCTGAGCAAAGAAAGCAATACAGGGGGATCTCCTATCCTAGACTTCAAACTATAATACAAGGCTATAGTTATTTTTATAAAAACAGCTGGGTACTGGTACAAAAACAGAACCATTGACCAATGGAATCAAACTGAAGACCCAAACTGTTCCTGGAGCACATACAATTTCACCCCTCTCATATTCCGACAAGGAGTCCAAGAAAACACAATGGAGGACAGACAGCATCGTTCAGCAAGTGGTGTTGTGCAAAACTGGATCACCACCTCTAGAAGAATGAAATTAAACCACTACCTCTGCCCTGTACAAAAGTAATTCCAGAGATCAAAAGACCTCAACGTGAAACTCCAAAATCTGGAGGTGATAGAAGAAAAAACTTGGCAGCCAGACTAAAAGAGATAGGCATAGGACAAGACTTCCTAAATCAGACATAAGCTGCACAAATAGATTGACGAATTGACAAATGGACCTCATTAAACTCAAAAGCTCTGGACATCAAAGAAACAATCAAGGAATGAAGAGAAAACCCACGAGTGGGAGGAAATCACTGCAGATACATGTGACAAAGCACTGATTTCACGAATATGCAAGCTACTCAAAAAACAAAGAAGAAAGAAACAAATGAATCACTCAAAAGATGGAGCAAAGAACTGAATAGAGACTTACAGAGGAGGAATTAGAGATGTCTGGAAACATCTCAAAAATGTGAACCAAACTCTGGAGGTTAGAAGAAATCTTGGCAGCAGACACAAGACATAGGTGTAGGAAAAGACGTCCTAATCAGACAGCAGCTGCACAGAAATAAGATCGACATTGACAAATGGGAAACGCTCATTAAACTCAAAGCTTCGGTACACCAAAAGAAACAAGAAAGGAAGTAAAGAGAAAACCCCTGAGTTGGGAAGAAAAAGTTTACTGCAGATACATCTGACAAAGCATTAAGTTCCATAGTATAACAAGCTACCAAAAACAAAGAAAAAAGAAAACAAATGAATCATTCAAAGATGGAGCAAAGAGCTGATAGAGACTTCACAAGAGAATTAGAGAGGCTGAGAAACTTTTAAAACTGTTCAACGTCACTAAGAATTAGGGAAATGCAATTTAAGACCACCCTAGATATCATCTCACCCCGAGAAGACTGGCCAGGATCAAGAAACAAAATGATTACCAAGTGCTAGAGAGGTGGTGGGGGAAGGGGAAACACTCATCCATTGCTGGTGGGAATGGAAATTGGTACAGCCAACTAGGGAAAGCATGTGGAGAACCCTGGAAGACTCAAAAATGAGCTTGCCATTTGACCCGGTCAGACCACTCCTAGGTATATACCCACAAGACTCTCTTAATGGCAGGAAATACATGCACAGCTAATATTTATTGCAGCTCTGTTCACAATTGAAAAAAGCTGGAACCAACCCAAATGCCCCTCAACGGATGAGGGGATAGAGAAAATATCGTACATGTACACAATGGAGTTTCTATGCAGCAATAAAGAAGAATGATATCATGAACTTGCAGTAAAATGGATGGAGGCTGGAGGATATTAATATTAAGTGAAAGTAACCCAATCACCGAACAACCAACGACAAATGGGCTCCTTCAGATTGAATGATAGCATCAATAACCCAGTTTATTATATTTCTTGTAAAGAGGGATGCATATTAAAAAGAACAACAACAGAAAAACTGCATCAGAAAACTACTGAAAGGTGAACCGGGAGGGGTGGGTAGGGTGGGAGAAGACATGGGTCGATTATCTATTAATGTAATATTTAATTTAAAATTACATGCATTTTACGCAAAATATAACAACTTTGGGATTAAATATACAAATGGTCTCTATAATTTTTGTGTTATGCAGTATAATCTTGTAACATCCTCTTTTACCAGTAGGATAACTTAACTAATTGATTTAAGTTTGCTTCCCAATTAACAACATGCACTCACCCACAAAAAAAAAAAAACAAAAAAAGGGACCAATTTGATGAAAATTTACACGCTTGAACCTGCCTATAGGTACGTGTTACAACTGCCTTTTTGAGACTCATGGGTCGAGAAAACAAAAATAAAATTTAAAAAGGGGAGAAGACAGTGACAGATTAAACCTTTGGGTCATAAACTTTCAATTTAATCTTAAGACTAACCTTGGGAAAAGATTTGTATGTTCCCCACAGATCAAAACGTCACCAACTCAAAGGCTGAGAAAGAAAGGATACAGCCCTTCGTCGTGTAGGTTGTACCAAGAAATACCAGCAAGGAAGTTGACCCATCTTAACACTAAAAAGGAAGAAAAGCCTCAGACTGCTACAAGCATCAAAAACCTCTGAGGACGCATAGGTTGTAACATCTTTTACAGTGAGTGTCCTATTGAACTTTACCTTCTAGGTACAGTACATTTTCAATATGAGAGACCTCCTTACCTCGTTTTCACAGAACAAAGAAAAACAGGTTGGTAATGAAGTCATCCTTTAACAGGTAAAAATTAGAGCTGATGGTTATAGAAGTAATCTCTTATAAACTGGAAAACTGCTTTCTTTAATTGAATAAATAGCATAGACTGTAAAAGGTTAATTTTCTTATTCAGAAACAATTAAATACTAAAAGTCTCTGTAAGTAGTTCATATAATTAAGACAAGAGAGCACTGTTAGCAGCAATGAAGTATTCTGCCAAGGAGATGCTAACCAGGGCACCCAAGCCCCCCCAAAAAAAGGATTAAGGCTCCTTGCCTCTTAACTGGTATATCTGCAAGAAAAGAGGTGGTAAGGCCCGCCCTGCTGTAAATGACCTGATGTAACCATTTGAGGATTGTATCGATATCGCACTTAGCAAGGATACAGTTGGTCTCTGGAATACCAGAGGTGTTACCAAAGGCCACTGAACAAATAAACCAAATGTTGGTCTACTTGAGTCAGGGGCAAAACTCCTCCAAGCAAGACTCATCAGCTATACCTTACTTGCCTGGAAATACTGTGTAGAAGTGGCAGCCATATGTCGGTATATCCCAACTGTATTTGGCTATTATCTCTCTCCTTGTAGGAATAAATCGTGGATGTCGCCACAAGCTTATACCTTCTAGTGAATAGGAGATTTATATGCCACAGTAAGGGCCGTGTCCATCATCTCTGCAGGGAAAAAAAAAGTAACCAGGGATTAACACACCATCCAACATCTGTGTCGAGACCCAAAATAAACTACCATAGTAACTAGCAATGTGTATATATATATATAGATATATAAGAATATATATATATATATATATATGTAATCACGCTGTATGCTTCATGATAGGATTGAAAGCCCGTGTCCTCTGGAAAAGCTGTCAGCCCACGAAGGAAAACAGCCAGAAACTGATCAGAGTCCCAAAACGACATCTCCAGACAAAGTAGACTGTTGTGCGTCGTGTCCACCTGTGCCCATCTCTAAGCCTAAGGAACAAGCTGGGTGGAGGAGGGGGAGTGGTAGAGTGTAGGGGCTGAGATTGGGTGAACGGTAAAACTACGACAAGATAGTCCCTGAACACTTATTTGATCAACTTGACTGAACATCCAAGCCCCCCAGCTGGATGGGGGGAGCCTTGGACTGTGTGGACTGGGGCACAACTTGCGTGCAAAGTGGTTTTTATATGAAGGACCTTTGCTAAACAAATAAATAAATAAAAGGGAGCTAGATACTGACATTTTGAACTAACTGGGAATATAAAATGACTAGTTGTTTTATTTATAGTGTGTATTGGGTTGGTCTCTATATTTTTTCTGAAATACACAACATCGCAATGTAACACTTTCTTTTACTTGTTAGGCCCATTTCAAGCCTTCGCTTAACTTTTTACTGTCCCCAATACGTCCGAAGTCCATTCGTTCCAGTCATATAGCGTAAAGAGCAAAGTGTTTATTGGGTAAAATTTATTAGGCAGGTACTCAACTCTGCCGAAGCTTTATCCACCAAGTAGAGGATATTTTAAAGGCTTAGTGAATTGTTTAGCTTTTAAGTTTTAAATTTAGGTGGTGGTTTAGTGGTGAAAAAGGTAAACAACTGAATTAATTAGGAATATCCCCTGTTCCTGGTGGGTTTTCTTTCTCATTTGTCTTGAGGTTCACGGTATTACAAATGGCCTATATATTTTTTCGGAATAACACAAATCACATTATAACACTTTCTTTTACTTGTAGGACACATGTTAAAGGAACTAAGCTTAACATTTCCTTCCCACATAAGTAGCATACAGCAATGAGAAACGATTTGGGGTATTTGAATGAAAACTTGTGCACTTGGTTCCTGTTTATGGGTTATGTGTCTATAAACTTAGGCACTATATGTCAAAACATAAAAACCGAAAAAAAAAAGAGGGAGGTGGGAGGTGTGGTACAGCCTTTCTGGGATACAAATGGAAAACTCTGTGTTTGAATCCAGTGATACATTTTCAATTTTTCTGATCTTGAAACTAACAATGGGAGAGGAATTTTATGTTCCCACCGGTAAAAATCACCAATCTAAATGCCTGACAACATACAACTTATGGCTGTGCGGGAATGAAACTGGGGAATGCCAGCAGGAGAGGTTGACCCATCTGAACATTAGGCAATGAGAACCTCAGACTGCCTGAATCACGACACTGAGCATCCTCTATGAATAATATTGGGGTTTGCCTGTTTATAATGGCCCTAACTGGAAGTTTACATTCTAGATGCCGTACATCCAATAGCTTGTGCTTTGTTAGTATGGAAACTAAAAAGTGTTATCACTGGGAAAGCTGTCAATCCATGAAGGGAAAAACCTGAACAGACTGGAGTCCAAAATGACAACTCCACAGAAATTAGTGGACTGCTTTCTTCTCACACACTTGTCCCCTTTCCCAAGGCCCAGGGAACAAACAACGCGGAAGAGAGGCATGGTAGTATGGTAAGGGCTGCAGAAGAGAAGTGGGTGAATCATGAGACTACGGCAGGTAGTATGTCTGGACTCCTGATTGGACTCAACATGCCTGTGTATACAACTTCTCCAACTGGGACTATGGGAAACCTTGGTTGTTCAAAATTTGGACATAGATACTTTTTTGCAAATGCACCAATACCTAATTGTATGACTACTGAGTAAAATCAATGTTATCTGCAAACAACTGTGTATTTATATTGTAGAATCCCTTAAAAAATAACAAAAAATAAAATTAAAAAAAATTGTTCAACATCGCTAATAATTAGGGAAATGCCAAATTAAAACACTTTAAGATCTCCTTCTCGCACTCCTGATAAGACTGCTGGATCAGGAAACATAATGATTCCAAGTGATTAGAGTTGTGTGGAATGGATACATGCAGGGGTGACACTCATCCACTTGCTGTTGGAATGTAAACTTGTATCAGCCACTACGGAAAGTTAGTGTTGAGAACCCTTGGAATACTCAAAAATGAGCTTGACCATTACCCAGTCATGACACACTCCTGGGTATATACGCCACAAAACTCATTACTGCAACATAATATGTACAGCTTTATTGTATTAGCAGCTCTGTTCACAAAGGCAAAAAGCTGGAACAAACCCAAATGTCCCCCAACTGACGCGTGGATAGAGAAATATGTGGTACATGTAACACAAAAGTGAGTTTCTACAGCATTGAAAAGAAAGATGAATATGCAGATTCTGCAGGTAAATGGTGACGCTCAAAGATATTATGTTAAAGTGAAGTAACACATGTCCCAGGACAAAACAAAAAAAACGGAATGGTATCCCTCATCTGGTGGATGCTAGGCCCAATAAATAACCCAGTTGTAAACATTCATTGTGGGGAGGATGCATATTAGAAAGAACAAACAACAAAAGATTTGATAAGAATGACTGAAAGTGGTGAATCTGGAGGTGTGGGAGGGGTGGGAGAGGGACGCGGGTCTATATTCCATTAATGTATATTTAATTGATGTGAGTTTAACATGTATTCAATTTTGTCCAAACTCTTATCTGTAAACTACATGGTATTTTATGACTCAGTAAAAGTAAAAATATCTGTATTAAACAACATTGGTTTAAAGGTTTTAATAAAAACGGTAATACATCTAAGTTAAGTGGAAATATAAATTGTTGTCCACATTTGTTTTACTTAAAATCTGTATAACAATAATTTTGGTATTAACATATACAAATGTTCTCTATAATTCTTGTGTTATACAGTATCATCTTGTAACATTCTCTTTTACCTGTAAGATAATTTAACTTAAGGAATTAAGCTTGTTTCCCAAATTAACAACATACAGTCACTCAAAACAGCTTGGGTAAATTTAGTGAAATTTACACCTTGATTCCTGCCTATAGGTATGTGTACTACAACTGCCTTTTTGAGACTCATGTGTCAAAAAATAAAAACCTAAAATAAAAAAAAAGTGGGGATACAGTGATGTATTAAATCTTTTTGTCAAATTTTCAATTTAAATCTTAAAACTAACTATGGGAAAAGATTTGTATGTTCCCACAGGTCAAAATGTCACCAACTTAATGGCTGAGAAAGAAAAGATACAGCTCTGCACTGTGCAGGATGTACCAAGAAATACCAGCAGAGAAGTTGGCCCATCTAAGCATTAAAAGGAATAAAAGCCTCACACTGCTACAGACATCAAACATCTCTGTGGATCCTATTTGTAACAACTGTTTATAATGTGTCCTAATGAACTTTACCTTCTAGGTGCCACAAAGTTTTAATATGAGAGAATTTCTTACCTCCTTTTCATAGAACAAAGAAATACATGATGGTAATGAAGTCATTCTCTAATGAAGTAAATTAGACCCAACTGTTATAGAGGTAATCTCGTATAAAACCAGTATAACTGCTTTCTTTAATTGACTAACAGACATAGGAAATGTGAAAAGGATTATTCTCTATTCAGAGCCAAATATAATACTAACGTCTTTTTAAGCTGTGTATTTAAGCAAAATATATTAATACAGGAGAGCTCTGATATCAGCAATGGATTATTCTGCCAAGGAGATGTTGGCCAGGGGATCCAAGCCCCCCCCCACCAAAAGGTAAAGGCTTCTTGCCTGTAAACTGGGATACCTGCAAGAAGAGAGGCGATAAGGCCCTGCTGCCGAAGACATGATGTAAGCATGGGAAAGATGTATTGAGAAGGCACTTGCAAGTTTACAGTTGTTCTCTGGAATGCCAGAGAGTGTTACCAAAGGCCACTAAACCAATAAAGCAAAAATTGGTCTCCTTAAGTCAAGCAAGACTCCTCTGTCAGCATCAGCTACACCTCACCTGCCTGGAAATACTGTGCAGCAGTGGCAGCCACATGTCTGCATATCCCAAATTTAATTGGCTATTAGCTCTCTCCTTGGAGGAATAATTCATAGCTGATGCTACAAGCTTACATTCTCTAGTGGTTAGGAGATGTTATAAGCCACAGTAAGACCTTGTCATCTTTTACAGAAAAAAATATAATTCATGGATTAGCATACCATCCAAACATCTGTGTCTATACAAAAGTAACCTACCATAATAATTAGTACTGTTTACATACCTATATAACTAATTGCTTTTGCTTCATTAGTAGGATTGAAAAGTTATTCCTGGACAAACTGTCAACCCATGAAAGGAAACAGCCAGAACTGATCAGTGTACAAAATGACATCTCCAGAGAAAGTAGACTGTTTTGCTTCTCATCCACCTGTGCCACTTTTCTAAGACTAGGGAACAATCTGTGGAAGAGGGGGCATGGTAGAATGTAAGGGCTGTGATTGGGGTGAATGGTGAAAGTACAGCAACATTGTCTGGACACTTATTTGATCAACATGATTGTACCTATAAGCCCCTCCAGCTGGATGTTGGGAGCCTTGGGCTGTGTGGGTTTGGGCATAGCTGCTTGCAAATTGGTTTTACATGAAGGATGCTTATACTCATAACTTATTACTTATTTTTTAAAAAAAATGAAATAAGAGAAAAAGAAAAATGATTCCAAGGACAAGCATGGCTAGTAAGCTTTGATATTAATCTCAGCCTGGTAGTAGCTGGCTTGTACAGCCTGCAGGAGTGACTAATTTAGGAGGCACATACCTCGCTGGGATGGGATACTCTTTCTGAGCCAAAGGGTGATAGGCAGGTTTCCCCCAAGTGCACAAAGCCACGTGTTCCCAGATTGGCCTCCCTTCCACTAAAACAAGCAGGAGAGACTGCCCCTTGGCAAAAGATAGATATTAGGAGAGGAGAGAATTGAGAAAAAAAGGAAGAGTTGGTGGTTCACATACCAAAATTGTCAGGTTTTCGTCCTGCCCCAAGTCTTGGCACCAGTTGTGGAGTGTCCCATGTATTCTCAGGGTGAACCATGAGGTCAACAAGCACAGGAAAGCACAGCACAAGGCCGCATGTTAAGGTATGCTACTAGAGAGAGGTTTATTCCAAAAATGGCCGGCTTATATAGCCAGCATGACTCAACTCCCAGGGCCAAATCCTAAACTTTTGTTTCACCACATCCCACCCCATGGGCATGGCCAGGCAGGTCCCACTGGTTTAGAACGCTGGCCACCTTAACTAAATTTTCCCACATCTCCCAATAAACATTCAACTATTTCTCCACTATTAGAGCCTTTGTGATCCAGTCCTTTCCTTAAACCCTACATTTCATTAAACATTGCATTAGTGAGCAAGCTTACAACACATGACTTCATGGGAAATTTCATACCCCAAATTTAATAACATCAACGTGCATATTATTTTTTTCACATAAATTTATTTTTGTTTTTTTAACAAATCTAGACCCATGTTCCCTCCCATTCCCCCCAATGTGCATATTAAATTTGGTTGTGGTTTTCTTTTTCTCATTAAAGTCCTTCATAGTCAGTGATGAGCTCTATAAAGCCATGGCATTTTTATAATAAAAATTTTGAAATTATTTTCTTGCTCTTAATTGTCACCAAAAAAGTCTAATTAAGGTTCAAGTGACCAGACTATTTCCATCCTGAGTACAAATTAAACCCAGTACCTTTCAACAGTAGATACTCATCTACTTCTATCTACTTCTATGTCTCTGGTTAGGATTATATTTTTGGCTTCTTTTTTGTCAATATGCACTTAAATTAATTTTTGTGTATTTCATACAATATGTCTTTATCATATTTAGAACCCCTTCCCTATCTGTATTCCACCATGCCCCCCACTGGATTTCATACATTCCACCAATATGTTAAGGCTTTTTAGTCATATTTGTATCCCCAGATATCCCTTGGTGTGAGTTCATCCACTAGAGTCAGGTCAACCTATCTAGAACCCATCCTTGAAAGAAGAACAATTCTCCCTCACCAAGAAATGATCAGCTGCCAATAGTTCTTCACCTAATGTTGAGACTTATTGCCCATTTCTTCAGTTCTATTCTGGGATTTTTGTCTGGTTTGAGTTTGTATAGGACTGGTGCATGCTTTCATCATAGCTGCCTTGAAATCTCTATTTCTTTGTAGTCATCTACCACCCCTGCCTGACTCTTACAATATTTCTTCCTCCTTTTCTGCAATGGTCCCTAGGCTCTGGGTGTGTGAGTTTTAGTACAGTGTTCCTATTTAGGGACATGCACTCTGCAGTGTATTATTTTCTACATTTTGGCCAGTTGTGACTTTTTGTATTAATTGACCTCTGTTGCATGAGGAAGATTTGCTAGTGAAAATTGAGAGATACATTAATATTCTCTCTAATTCCTATTTGTTAGGTTATGGCGTGGTCCCCCAGAAATAAAAGACCATGATGTTTAGGCTCTCTGGAACAAAGTTTAATCAGGGTATCCTGGGCTAGGCTCAGGGGAAAGATAGAACCAGCACTGAATGGCATCTGGCCTGGGAATTTAAGGGAGAAGGTGGGAATGGGATTCAGTGAGAGTGGGGGTGGGTAGTGCACTTTGCAGAAGTCGCTGGCTTTCAAAAAGAGGGAAGATTCCTGAGTATGGTGTGATGGCCCATTTTTCCATAACCAAAGGCTGGCCTGGTAGAGCAGGTTTCTGGATGCAGCCTGGTCTTAGGTGTCTCTGCATTTCAATGGGCTTTGGGAACTCACATCCTGACACTATTCTGCTATGCTCTGTAAGCATTAAATGTACAGGCTCCATTGTAGATGTTTCACTTAGGGCCGGGCATCTCACAGACACATATTCTGTGGGTTTTACCTGTTGTGGGATTCTATAATAGTCTCATCTGTTGCAAAAAGAAGCTTCTTTGATGAGTGGGGAGAGACATACATGTCTGTAAATATAAAGATGCATATTTAGCATATGGTAAGAAATTACAATCGTCTCCGGAAGACAATTCTTCTCATGTGAAACACTTAAGAGCACAACTCTACTGTCTGCATTTTATCTGCATTCTTATTTGAACTCTAAGTACAATAACCCATTAAATGGACCTAACCTCATTCTAGATCTTCTTGAGTCCATAACTCCAAAATCTTCCTTGTTCTTTATGCAAATAATTTCCAAGAACAGCATGACCATGTTTAGCACAATAACCACAGCTTTGTTTCTTGTTTTCTGAATTTGTTATTTTTGTGTTTCTATAACCAAATGTTTGACAGAGATAACTGGACGGAGGCAATTTATTTTAGATCACGGTAGCAGAAGGTGTTTCTATTTATCATGGGAAGGAAGGCATGCAAGCAGGAGTAGCTACACAGATGGTAGGAGCATCATGTGAAAAATGATTCTTCATTTTTCTCAAACCAGGAAGTAGAAACCGAGGCTGGCCTCAAGAGCAAATACAATCTTTCAAGTCTTATCTTTGGTGACCTACTTCTGGCAGCTGCCCCACCCCCAAGCCTCCATGTAATTGAAAATAGGACAAAAATCTAGGGACCAAAAATTCAAAATATGAGCCTATGGGGACATTTCCTGTTCAAATAATAACAGCTAACAACACTACTACTCATTCTTCAAAACAAATGGTATTTATTTTCTGACCTTTGTTCTATCCTGTGATTTTGGTTCCCAACAATGGCAGCATCAAACGCGCTCAGGCTTATTTTTCTGAATGTTGACATTTTCCTCTTTCTTAATAAATTACAAAACCTTTTAAATTCTTTAGGTCTTCTTTTTTTCTTCTCTATTTTTCCATTACCAAGAATAAATATTAGCTTTCTTCTTCTGGAATATTTTAGTAGTTTTTGAACTGGACTGACTCTTAAGTCGTACAAAAAAGCACGGAACCCCAATAAAAGGCACAGGAGGCTTAAATCACTCCAGGTACTTGCTTTACTTCCATGTGGGACTGCCCGTGTGAGCCGCCTGCAGACACGTGCTGGGCCCGGACAGCATGGCAGGGGGCAGAGAGGCAGAGAGAGGCAGAGACAGAGAGGGACAGAGAGTGAACAAGGGGAGAGAGAGAGAGAGAGAGAGAGAGAGAGAGAGAGAGAGAACAGAGAGGGGGGACAGAGAGAGCACGGGGGCACATACAGAGAGAGGGACAGACAGAGGGAGATGGCGGTTGGGATCCACCCTTTATACCCATGGGGTGGGGCCTCAGTTAAGTGGGAAGAGGTCAGAGGATTGGCAGCTTCTGGAGGAAGTGGGCACCTGTGTGCCCCTTAGGATTCTGGGAAGCCTGGACCTAACACTGACCCTTAATTATTTCTTTCTGCTATAGTATACCTAAAAAGAAGATTCTGGGGTTATGGCTGTAGTTTGGTGTTCAAATGCATGCATAGCATGCAAGAGACCATAGGTTCTGTTTTATGCATCTTCCCATGCCCAAGCATAGTCCTAAGGTTAAATTTCATAAAAACTCATTGAGCAGTGCTATTTATTTAAAATGTTCACTGCATGCCATATTTCTTATGGATGAAACTATAATCAATCCCTCAGCCTTCAATTCAAGGCTTTCCATACTAAGATATGGACTCAATCTCACCATTTATGCCCTATCATGCATAGCAGAGACAGTGTGTTTCAGCCTAACTGAAACAATTGCCATTCTCTACACATGTGCCGTGCATTCCTTCTTGTTATTTTGTTTGGGACTCCCAGTCAACAAAAGCATCTGATGGCAAAATGTACTTTTGTTTTTAACAAAATAACAACTATCCTTAGGGATATGCAAGATATCCTGGCTCCAAGGCAGATCACATCATGTGCTTTTTGTTTTTGTCCACCAAATTATCCTTAAAATCAGGCCAAAATGAATCTTGTCACTTGTTTGAAAGAGAAGTCACCTAACAAGGCCTTGAAAATTGGCGACAGAGCTGTTACAAAGAGGACTGCCCATTTGCAAATTTTTAATAATCTCCAGGTGGGAAAACATTGTCCTCAGAGTTGGGGAATCTTGCAGAAAGAGCTTTTAGCCAAGATTATATTTAACTGACTGTTTAGGCTGGTTAATAGGAGAATTAAATTCTTGTTCTCAACAAAAGTATTGTGTTTTTGGTTCACAGGCTCCAAGGAAAATCCTAAAAGATCAGTTTCATTCACGTGTTAAGCAATATCATTTTTGAAATAAGAGTGTGTACTCTTAAGTTATCTGCTTTAAAAGCAGCTTTCTTTTGGTTTTAAATCATCTTCTCACCTAAATTTTCCTTTTCCTAACACCATACACTGATTGTGGCCCCTGAGATCTTGTATATCTCTTAAGGAGAATTATAACTGAGCTATATTGAGCAACTCATTTGTCGCTGATATAGGTCAAGTAATTAAATTATTTATTGCTCACAATACCCCTATGAGATAAGTAATTTTGTTTTTAAACTTTTAAATATATGAAATTTAAATTTTGGAAAATTTAAGTTGCTTGATCATCATCACATTATGTAGTAAGCAGTAGGTTTTTATTTTTATTTTTTTAGATTATAAAGTTTTCATCCTTAATGGAACCAAAAACTAACCACAAGGAATAAGCTCCTATTTATATATCATTACTTCTGCCGGGCGTTGTGGCGCACGCCTTTAATCCTAGCACTCGGGAGGCAGAGGCAGGTGGATCTTTGTGAGTTCAAGGCCAGCCTGGTCTACAGAGTGAGTTCCAGGACAGCTGGGACTACAGGGAGACCCTGTCTTGAAAAGACCAAAAAAAAACAAAAAAACCAAAAAAAATCAAATACAAAAAAAACTCTACATATCATTACCTTCCTAGCAAATCTAAAAATAGAAACTGCCATTTTTTTTTTCTTTTCCAGACGAGTCTCTGTAGTTGACTCAGCTGTTCTGGAAAATCGACTCTGTAGGACCAGACTGGCCTTGAATTGCTCACAAGATCCGGTTCCTGGCCTCTGCTTCCCCAAGTGTGCTTAGGATTTAATATGGGCCGTGCGTGTCACCACCTGGCTTAAACTAAAACTTTATTTAACTATTTATTTGTTGAATACTACTTCTCCTTTTTTCCCCTCTTTTTATTTTTATTTTTATTTTTTCAACTGTTCTCATACTCATTCTCAATAAATCTCAGTTTTGCTTCCCTTTTCCCTTTGCCTGGCACACCACCCCACCCGGAGTCCCTGCACATCTTGCCTAACAGTCTTGCATCTTTTTCTTGCCAATCTTTCCAGAGTTTTTTTCAGTTTTTCTGTTGTTGTTTCTCTCCAATCTGATTCCTACGTATATTGTACACATAGAGTACATTCTTTACATTAGTTTATGATCCTATAATAATGTATAATAATATCAATAAATATATATATATACATACCACATAATGACTGAATTGTTGAGGAATGTTTTCTAAAATAGATTTCATATATTTCCTTAACGGAATGTTGCTCGAAGCTTCTCTCGCTTTGGCAAAAGCCCTACTCCCAAACCATCAATTCTGCAGTTTTGCTCCACATTGGGGTTCTTTCTCCTCCCATGGTCCCCAAAATGAAGTCCAGTAAGCACCATTTTCATCCTGCGTCTTGATTCCCCCTGTACTGGCCTCTATGATACAGCCCAGGAGTTAGTCCCAACTTCAAGATGGGCCTACCTGGCCTAATATTATTCTAAATTTAGGCCTGAGGATACCTTATCTGTTTAGTTCCAACAGGAAATCATCTGAGTATCTCTCGCTTCAGTATTTTCCCCTCCATATTCTCTGGCTTAGATGAAAGGTTTGGAAATCTTGTGGGAGAGAACATGAGTCTCTCAATCCCATATTGGGAGGTTATTTTAATACAAATAGCGACATGTGGATCTTTTTAATGGTGTACTTTGAGAGTCATTTAAAGATGCTCAAAAGCAATGAGATATGGCAGAGAGGAAAATTATATATAGATATATAATATGTGATAAGTGGACTCCACAAACCAGCCAGTAAAGTAGATGGCATCTTTGCCTGAGCAAGAATGAATTGACTAGGTGAGGCCAAACAACCAAGGATCCCAAGCTCTTCTCTACTCCTATTTTTTCCTTATATGAGTCTTATTTACTTAAATTGATGGGGTTCAAGTTTAGTTATAGTTCTTTAGCCAGTTATCATTTCTTCTTGGGTCCTTGATAATTCTTAAGAGAAATAAAATGAATTATTAATCATTTCTTGGCGTGTACTTTTCCTTTTTGATGCTTGAAGGGGCTCACCCAGGTTTTTGTTTCTCAAGGTCAGTGGAGCGTATCTCGATCCTCACAGGGGGTCTCTCTTGGTGGGATGCTCAACTTTGGTTCTTAGGTGGTGGGAGCGAGCCTCAGGGGGGGAGTGCTTAGCTGCTCTTTGCTTTCCTTCCTCTTCAGCTTTCTTCATCCCGTTTACCATGAAACTGCTTTCTTTAGGCCCTTCCTTGATACACTTACATTTATCAAGGGTGGGTTTATTTTGATACAGAGTTGGCTTGCCCCATTGACGCGTAGCTATCCCATAATCATTCTTCAACAGGCAACTCTCCAATGAGGAATTGTCTTCACCGAGAAAGACACTTCACCATAAGGAGAGAAGAGGGATGTGGTAGAGGAGTTCTTTTCCAACTAGAAAGATAAGATCTTTTTAAAAAATTCATCTCAGGGCCTGCGAGCAGTATGACTTAGTGTCTTAAACAACACTCACTGGGAGCTGATTGCTGCAGAAGTTTGATACTAAGCACCCAGCATGGGAACTATACCAAACATATGTTGTAACCCTCACAGTATATATTCAGTTCGGCGAGTACAATCACCTCCTTCTGATATTCTATAAGTGTGGCATTCCAAATCTCGCAGACAACCTAGCACTGGATAATGTACTTACCTGCAACCCAATTATACACATCATATTCAGTTAAAAAAAAATTTATTATATTTACCAATAATTCATTATATAGTTAATTGGGATTTTTTGTAAAATTATGCATATTCGATAATGTTTCTCACTTTGTTTGACTGGTATTTTTGATTCCCTCCCCCCTTATATCAAGTTTTATCATATTCCCCTCTTCCATTGACTTCCTGTTCGTACCAATTTTTTAATATATTGCAGCTATATATATTAGTATATATATTATATACTATAATATATAAAACTCTAATTTNTTCTGCTGGCACTTTCTGGTACATCCTACTCACTGCAAAGCTGCATTTTCTTTCTCAGCCATTAAGTTGGTGATACTCTGGCCTGTTGGAACATACAAATCCTTTCCCATAGTTAGTTTTAAGATTTGGATTGCAAGTTTTTTTGCCAAATTTTTTGTATCTATCTATATCCCCCTTTTTTATTTTAGGTTTTTATTTTTGACCCATGAGTCTCAAAAAGCAGTTGTATTATATATACCTATAGGGTGGAATCAAGGCACAGATTTCATCAAGTTCACCCATGCTGTTTGGGTTACTGTATGTGAGTTTGCTACTTTTATTTGTCCACATAACTAGTAAATTGATTATAAAATTAGAAGTCCTAAAATAAGCAGAAATTATGTTAAATAAATAAATAGCATTTTAATGTACATGGTACTAGTTACTAATTTCTCCATTTTTAGTACAAAGCTTTCTACTCAAATAGAAATAATAAAGGTTTGGTGCCAAAAGGATAAAATGAACTGATGATAATCTTTCATGTATACTGTTTTCTGTTTGCCAGGAATTAATCTGCCAAATTTACTTGTATCACTTTATCTAATTCTTTATATTCACAGTTAAGGAATTATTATTGTTTCTTTTTGTTCCGTTTGTTTTATTTTTATTTCCTTATTTATCTTTATGTGTATGTATGATGTGTGTATGGATGTTCATGTATGAATATAGGCATGTGTATGTTATATCATACATGTAGAGGTCATTGCACAATCTCTGGTGTTAGTACTTGCTTTCACCTCACTTGATGTAGGGTCTCTTTAATGGTCTCTGCTGAATATGACAAGCTAGCTTGCCCACAGGTTCTTTAGAGTCTATTGTGTCCATCTCCCATTTCATAGTAGTGGGATTATAGACATGCATTACTGTAAAGACATGCTTTCACCAGGGCACTCACACTTACGGGATGAGTGCTTATCCACTGTATTAGTTATTGATTCTGTTACTTTGAGGAAACATCATGACCAAGGCAAATAATAGAAGGAAGAGTTTATTAAGTAATAATTCCAAAGGGGTAAGAGTCCATCATTGCAGCAGAGACATGATGGCTGAGCACTCACATCCTCAATCAGACACAGGAAGGAGAGAGAGAGAGAGAGAGAGAGAGAGAGAGAGAGAGAGAGAGAGAGATTAGAAATGTGACATGGTTATGATGGTTATGAAATCTCAAAGCTTTATACAGTGGTATCTCAGGGTATCTTTCTTGGGGGCCTTCTTTATGCAGGGACCCTTCTGCTACAAGATTCTTGGTCTCAAGCAATCTCTGAAACCATGTAAGAAAAATCCATGACCCCCTCAGTCTTGCATCTTTCAGGCCCCTATGAGCAGCACCATGTGAAAGAAACTGTCAAGTTGGGCCGCTAGCTTTTGAGGAACCTTGGTCCCCTTCATCAACATTACCAGAAATTTTTGTATGTTGTGGTTTTCTAAGGGAAATAAAAATACTCCTTAGGCTTTTAGCTTTCATAAGTTGGAAGCTTAGCTGAAAGCTGAGGGCTCACATATTCAAGTAAGCAGAGAAAGGAGAGGAAGAGGAAGAGGGAGAGGGAGGAGAGGGAGACTCTCAAAGCCTTACTCCAGTGACATAATTTCTCTAGCAAGTCTACACCTCCTGAACTTCCACAAACAGTACCACTCACTGACAAAGTTTTAAACAGTCGAGCCTATGGGGAACATCTGTTCAGACAACCACACCGACTGAGCCATTAACCAAGGCCAACTATTCTTATTTATATTTTAAAGATAAGAAATTGAGACACCCAAAGGGTAAATAAATACATAGTTATTATGGAAATATAAGCACAAGCACTCTGATACCAGAATTTCTGCTCTTGTCTCCTATAGTATGATATGGTATGATATAGTATATAAACTTAAATTCCAATCTGTTCCATTGAGGTGAGAGACTAACATTCTATGTAGGATGTTATGTTTAAAATATTTGCCTGAATCAAACCATTCTTAACAGATAAGTCCTTTAATAGGTGATTAAGAAATGAGGACTTGAGCCCTAAAGGTGAGTCTGGTACCATTACAAAATGGTTGGTGCAGCCCACTGTTACTCATTCACATTCTATTATATGATGACACGGCCAGAAGGCTGTTGCCAGATGCCAGATGCCTGATGTGGCTGTATATGGGGCTTCCAAACCTGTAAAATTGTAAGTCAATAAATTTCTGTTAATAGTCCATTACTCTGTCTACAGAATTGTGTAGTACAAAATGTACTAAGAAAGAAAGGAAGGTAAGTTATCCTCTAAGGATTTAATAGGTGTTCAAATTCAGCAGAACATGTCTACTATGGGATATTCAATTAGTCTTCATGAACCACACGATATATTTTAGGCTTCCTCCTCCTTAACCTCTCAATAGTAACCATGGTCACCTCACTATATAATTAGGAATATTATTTTTACCTCATCCTGTCTTCATCTCTTCCACCATTTAGTGCCACTTGTAGGTAGAATCCATGTGCTTCCCCTTGTTGAGGAGACTGCCCTTCTTTTATCACATGTGCCTTGATCCTTAGCACAATTCTCTCTTGGTTGTGTGATGCTTAAAAAGGCAAAACACAGGATTTCCCAAGGTTCTCCATGAATCTAATTATTAGGTGTCATAGTAGCTAATAGGCATCACATGAAACAAAAGACTGATTTTTCCACTTAACTAATTTTGAATTCAAATTCTAAATGTGTCATTTACTAATTGTACTAACACAAATGGTTGAACCCCTCTGCATCTCAATGACATGAACCCAAATATAGTGTCTATTTCAGTGATTTGTTTTAAATGTGAATGTAAATCACTTCTACAGCACCTTGTTCATAGTATTCAGTACGTGTCAGCCTTTGTTATTGAAAATTATGGTCAACATCTTATTATAAACTAGGGCAGAATCATTAAGGTTGAAATGTGGCCAAGTCTGAAAATGTGTGATGGAGGCATATACATCAAATTTAACATGTAGTGTACAAGTAATTGTACTCTGCACGTGGCTGCTTCAGAACCCACACACATACTGTAAAAGTAAATAAATAAAATTTCTGCCAGATCCCTAGTAGTGCATGCTTATTATCCTAGTTTTCTAGAAACTGAGGCAGCAATCTAGAGAGTTTGAGGTCAACTTGGGGTATGTAAAAAGATTCTGTGTAAAAAGAGTAAAAAATAAGTAAAATGTATATAAATAATTTCAAACTCTTTTCATAGGGATAACAGTTTAGCACATTTCATAGCTTGTTTTTGAAAACTTCAGTTTTATTCAGTGTAATTTACAGTCAAATTTGTGCTTAACTTTTGTGGTAGTGGGGAATCCATAGATTATTCTCTTGTACATCTATGTTGAGAGCAGGCATCACATAATGTTGACATTTTTAATTGTTTAATATTAGTACCCAGTGATGCCAAGAAGTAAAGCTGTTTTCATTAACTGATTCAGCTAAGGAAGGATTGTTTGGGTCCAAATGGGAGGTAAATTTCTGCTGTCCCATGATGATGATTTAACTTCTACCAGACATATTATCTGGAACAAGTGAATAAGAAGTAAGGCATCCTTGAAACTACTGGTATAAAATCCTATATATATATATATATATATATATAATCATATATAATCTTTCCTGTGCTGGAGATTGAACCCAGGGCATACTGCATGATAGGAAAGTGGGCCTGTATTAAGTAACATATCCTGATCCTTTATGTTTTATTGGTGGTGCTGGGAGTTGAACATAGAGTTTCCTTTTCTATTGACAAGCTGTAGATACTTTTTGAGGTGTCTGAATACCAATGTAGATACTTGGATTAGTATGAGCCTTTCAAATCTATTTAACTTTTTTCCCCTTTTGTAAATTTTATGTATGAAACCAAGATAAATGAATTACTCAATTCCAAGGTTATAGCATTTTGGTTAGCTATGAGGGATCTGAGTCCATATTTCTTGTGTTCAGTTATTTTCATGGCTCGTTGCCCATTATGTAAACTTTGGCAAGTAGCTCAGCCACTGAATGTTTCAGTTTCTATGTAGTGGGTGGATTAACACATTTTTTACTTTATACAGTTGTGAGACTGGATGAATACCATATACATAGTCCTTGACAAATCAGATGTTCCATTTATTTGTGTATTTCTTTGTAACTATAAAGTATTTTCTTTTTTTTAATGTTGTTATAGGTTTATTTTCTTCATAAAATACACTTTGCATTTAAATTAAGAATATTTATATGTGGTTTCTTAGAAAGAGATGCTACAAGCCCACATCCACTACCCTTCTGTGAGTTACAAAGAAACTAGTTCCATTCAAAATTGGGAAGTACTAAAATTTAATTTGTTTTTGTTTTCAAGCAGTTGTGTAGTGAAGTTATCAGCATTCTGTGGAAAATTTGGCTTCTTTGAAGTTCTTCAAAGTTATCCAAAATTAACCTCTTGGGGCTTGCCTGAAACAGAACTATATATGCTTGATGTCCATAAAAATCTATCTTATCAAAGACAGAGCTTGATAACATGTATTTTAAAAATTGAGTCAGATTGTATCTATTTAAGGTTATTCTAAGTTCACATCCACAAACAACATAGTTAAAATTTTTAAATATATGCAAAATTATTTTGTAAAGCGATAGTGTAACCTCACTTATTTAAGTGAAATCTTAATTACTACTTCTAGGACAGTCTTCCGTTACTACACCTCCCCAGATCTTAAAAACAGCCATAAGAATAGGCTGTAAAATTAAGACAGTGGCTACTCTCATTTTCTTTTTTATTTTCTACATAAACACATCCCAGTTTCCATAAGATTTTGCTCTTATTCTTTAAAATTTGATGAAGTGTTGAATATCTCAAGTAATTTATTAAATACTGTACTGAAAATGCAAAATCATATCAAACCATAAGATTCATGAACAGGGCCTGGAGAGACATCTCAGTGTTTAAGAGCACTGGCTACTCTTGGAGAGGACCTGGGTTTAGTTTCCAGTACTCACACAGTGACAGCAGGATTTAACAATGTTTCCTGGAATACAGGGCTGTGATTACAGTTACTTAATTGTGTTTTCACCAGTGTGTGAAAATTTGGAAAAATCATATGGAATGATTATCAACTGTCATTTCTTTTTAAAAATTTTTTGTCAATCTTTTTTACATTTCATACAAAAGTTATTAATCAAATTTAGAACTTCTCCCACATCCATGTCCTCCCAAACCCCCACTGGACCTCAGGTATTCTGCCATACATGTTAATATTCCTATTAATACACTTTAAAGCCAGATTGTTTCATTTCTTCATTTTCGATTAAAATATCATCTTTTGGGGCTGTAGAGATGACTCAGCAGTTAAGAGCACCTACTGCTCTTACAAAGTACCTGGGTCAAGATCCCAGCACCCACATGGTAGCTTACAGCCATGTAATTCTAGAGGATCCAACCTGCTGTTTTAGCTTCCATAGGCACTAGACACACATTCAATGCAAATAGATACATGCAGGCTCTTATACATACACATAAAATAAAAATATATTGTTTTTAAAAGTCAGGAATGATACAATGGAATGAGATACACACCAGAAATCCTGGCTAGACAGGCATAGGCAGCAGGAAGACATATTAGAGGACAGCCTGGGAGACTTTAGAGACTGTCTCAAAAATAAATAAAAACAACAAAATAAAATCAAACAAAAACAAAAAAGGAGATGATATAATGGTTTGTTGTATGGTTTTGAGTCATTCCATACAGATGCTCCTCCACTTAAAATGGGACAGAGGTAGTACATGATAACCTATGTTGAAAATTTCATATTTAATTGACCTAAACTACCAATCATTATAGTGTAGCTTACCCTACTCTAACTGTACTCAGAGCACTAATATTAGGCTACAGTTGGCCAGCATAACCTAACATAAAGCCAATTTCATGATGAAGTGCTGAATATCTCAAGTAATTTATTAAATACTGTACTGAAAATGCAAAATCATATCAACCCTAAGATTAATGAACAAGGCCTGGAGAGACATCTCAGTGGTTAACAGCACTGGCTACTGTTGGAGAGGACCTGAGTTTAGTTCCCAGTACTCACAATGCATCTAACAACCACCTGTAACTCCAGTTCCAGGGGAATAGGAATCCCTCTTCTGACCTCTGTGGCATTACATGCCATGGGTGCACTTACATACATGCAGGCAACAGACATGCATAAAATAATAACAAAAAATAGATTCATAAGCAATCTCCACTTGGAATGACCTGTGTTACACCTACGTGAGAACATTGAATTTAAAAAGTTTTTATTGCTTTGTGAAATATAAGGTGCTAAAGGACCACTATGATAAGGCCTATAATCACTCTGCCATTCACTGAAAGCTGAAACATCAAAGCCAAAGTTTTAATTTCCTTTGGCTTTCTACCAATACAAATACATATCTCTTCCAGCTGTCTTGTAACATGGTTTTAGTTTTCAGTTCACACATTTCCCAGAGCAGCTGTCACTTTGACATTAAAAATAGCGAAGCCTTTGCACAAACCTTTGACAAGAAAAATCATGGCTGTTGGGTCAATGACCTCCAGTTGTCACTTAAAGAGTTTACATGCACTTTGTAAACAGCAAAATGACTTACTGAGCTTTTAGTAGTTAGACAAGTGAGGCATAAGGATATTGATTTTGCCCTTAACACTTAGAGGCTAATCCTAGTAAAAAAGGCAAGAACTTGTGTCACAATTAAGTTTCATGTAAGGCACTTAAAATGCCTGGCAAAGATTAATCCACTAGACAAATGAAAAGTACTGGGATCCATGGGAAAATTTTTCCACTTTTTTCAGCTCTTTCATATCTTCAGTATTATGTGCATATAACATTTCACCTGGAAGACAAATGATCTTACAGTGTGTTTGATACCCCCTCTAAAGCAGTATGGGTATGACTTCAGTCATGCTTAAAATTGTGTTAAGAATATGAGCATTTGGGGGCTTTATTTTCCCAGTGTTGTGGATCAAACTGTATTGTTGATGAAAGATGAATGAGCACTACTTTCACAGAAATTTCATAACTTTCCAAAAGTTCTCTAGATGGGTATTATGTATATAAAATATAAAAAAATGAAAATAAAGATGGTAATACTATTCTCTGAGATTGGAGATGAAAGCCAGTACATAAACCAAGCTTGCTTTCTATCTCAGTCCACTGGGTGTCAGTAATGTATGACTTACAACCCATGATAAGTTGTATAACAGCTTACAACTCATTTCTTGCAAATATTTTGAGTTTTTTGAGACTTTATTATTAAGCAAATTTTAGCTATCTCTCAGAAATCATTTTATTCTCTTATAACAATGTATCATAGTCATCACAATAATGCAAAACACATAATTAATACTTTTATAATTTGATATAATAAAACATTAGGAATCCGAAGGAGGCTTTTAAAAAGGATAATCAAGCTACTAGCTTTGGAGGTTGTTGTGCTTTAATTTTGGTTTCTTTACTTTCAAATAATTTATGCTAATAGTTCGAGTAGGGTTGCTCACAAACCACATAGAAAATGTAATTCATGGGGCTGGAGAGATGGCTTAGTGGTTAAGAGCGCCAACTGCTCTTGCAAAGGACCTGGGTTCAGTTCCCAGCCCCCACATGGTGGCTAAGAACCGTCTGTAACTCCAGTTCCAGGGGAATCTGACACCCTCTTCTGAACTCTGTGGCATTGCACGACATGGTTGCACCAACCTACATGCAGACAATACATTCGTACATATAAAAAATAAGTAAAAAAGAAAATGCAATTCATTGATAGAACCCTACATTCATATACTCAATAAGTAAACATTTGTGGAATGTTTACTGAGTCTTATTAATTGTTCATGTACAGGGTATAAAGACGAACATCATGCTTTCTGTCAAATTGCTTAGGAATTAGCTGGGAAGACATAAGTACAACAACAAGTATAGTAAATATGTATGTGATATGTTTCTCTTAGTGGTCAGTTTTCTGAGATATATCTTCACATTTTGATATAGGCTGTTTTTCATCTCCAGGGATCAAGTGATTATTCAGCTTCAGCATTCTGAGTAGCTGAGACTAGAGACAACCTGCTCATACCACTACACTCAGCTTCTGAGATGGATTTTGTAAGGGGGTGATATACCGGGATTAAGTGCTCTGGCTTTGGAGTCTGACTGTCTGCTTAGTTTCTTTCGATTCTCATCTCTGATTTTATTTGCTATATGATTCAAGCAAGAATGTTAATCCTCTCTTAGTCTTAATTTCTTCATATGTACAATAATGATATTAGTAGTATCCATCTTAATGGGTTGTTTCAAAACGTGAGTTATCTTGAAGTATTGGATATGAAATCTTGAACATGTGTTAAAAATGTTAACAATTGGATTTGAGATCTCCTGAGCCCAGCGGCAGGAAGAGGGGGAGACAGGCAGGAACTGGGTATCTTGGCGAGCTGATTGTTGATCCTTTGTTCCTGCTGTCTTTGGTTTGATTGGCCTTAGTGGCTGTAAGGTTGGAGTTATCCTCCCAGCTGGGATTAAAGGTGTGGTCTTTGGCTTGATTAGATCTAGTGGCTGTGGGGGCGGAGTTATCCTCCCAGCCGGTATTAAAGGCACGCTTGTGTGACTCTTGAGATCCTCCTGAGCCCAGCGGCAGGAAAGAGGGGAGAACAGGCAGGAAACTGGGTGTCTTGGCGAGCTGATTGTTGATCCTTTTGGTCCTGCTGTCTTTGTTGGTTTGATGTTTTTTTTTTTTTGATTACGGCCGTTTTCCGCTGGGATTAAATGTGGGGTCTTTGGCTTGATTAGATCAGTGGCGGTGGGGGCGGAGTTAACCTCCCGCGGTATTAAAGGCACGCCTGGTGTGACTCTTGAGATTTGAGATCTCCTAAGAGCCCAGCGCAGGTGCCGGGGCGCGGCTGAAGTAGCCCCCACCCCCACCCCCCCCCCCCCCCGCCAACTGAGATACGAAGAAAGGATCGAAGGAGGCAGCAAAGCCAGCCTTCAACACAGTAAAGAGGCCATTTAGGACTCACACGCACAATCGGAATACAGGCAAGGGGAAGCCCATATGCCAGGATCACGAAGAAGAGACTACACTGGAAAGGGCAGGATAATCCCACGCCAAGCGTTACCAACCCTATGGACGACTCCGCGTGGGATCACCTCCTGGGGATGCCCAGGACACAGACATATCAGAAACACAATTGGGAACATACTTAAAGAACTACAAGATCATAAAGAACAATTAAAGAACAAAGAAAAGAGAATGAGGACCGAGAGAGAGAGAATGACAAGCCCCGGAAGGAAGGTAGAAACACGGAAAGATCCCATGCTGAAAATAAAAAGAAACCAACCAGCAAAAAAAGAGCTACAAAAAAAAAAAAAAGAGATCGAGAAGCTCCAAAAGGATGAAACTAAAGAAATCAGAAGAGGAAAGGAAAAGGAAATCAAACTCATATCATTAAAGAGGAAAAGGAATGAAAAAAGCCTCAGAAGCAGAATGGGGGAAGCAAACAAAGAATATCAAGGACCTGTAGATAACACAGAACAACTAAAAACCTCAAGGGAAGATTATGAAAAATTTAAAAATACACAAAACAGAACAACCAGGAGCTGTGGACACTATGAAAAGATCAAACTCCGCATCATAGGAATAGAGGAAGAGAAAGATCCCAAGAGAAAGGTATTGATCAGATCTTCAACAGAATAATAGATAAAAACTTCCCCAAACTAAAAAGGAACAAACCAATACCAATACAGAAGAAGCACAGAACTCCAAAAGACAAGGATCAGAAAAGAAATCTCCAGCCACATCATATTTAAATGCTAGAACCACCCAAAACAAAGAAAAAATTCTTAAAGAAAGCGACAAGAGAAAAACAAACAATGACCTAATAAGGAAAACCTATAGAATAACAAGGACTTCTCATGGTAAACATGAAGGCAAGAAGACCTGGAGCAAAGCATTCCCAGTGTTGAGGGACATTGGATGCCAGCCCCAGGTTACTATATACCCAGCAAAAATGTCAATCAAGTGAAGAAGAGGAATCTTCCATGACATAAACATGAAAGACTACATGTCGAAAACCAACCCTTCAGAGAATACTTGAAGCAATTCAAAGAACCAGAAGAAAGGAGCAACCAACCCCAGGCACCTAGAAGGAGAAATCAATAAAAGCCATAACTGCAGAAGTAAAAACCTAAATCAAAACCGCAGATGGATAATAAGGCAAAAGGAAGCAAAAAAAAAATCAGTCATAACCTTAAATATTAATAGGACTAAATTCCCCAATCAAAAGACAAAAGACTGGGAGACTGGATTAGGAAACGAATCCATCGATATGCTGTCTACAAAATGCATCTTACCTCAAGGACAGTCACGCACCTCTTAAGGTGAAGGGATGGAAAAAAATATTCCAAGCAAATGGTAGACCAAAAAGAAAACAGGGTTGCTATTTAATATCGGATAAAATAGACTTCAAAGTTGAAAAGAATCATAAAGAGACAAAGAAGGCCATTACAATTTCATCAAAGGAACAATCCACCAAGAAGATTTCACAATTATGAATATATATGCCCCAATTCTGGTGCACCAAACTTTATAAAGACAATTCTCCAGGACCACAAGTCACAGACAACCCCAAACACTCATAGTGGGAGACTTCAATACCCCACTGAGTCCTTTGGATAGGTCAAAGAACAAAAATAAACCAGAGAGACATCTGAACTGAACGATATGATACACCAAATGGACCTCATAGACCTCTACCGAATATTCCATCCTAATACCAGAGAATACACTTTCTATACTCAGCCACCACAAAACGGAACATTCTCCAAAATCGATCACACAATCCTGGGACACAGAAGAAACCTCTACAAATACAAAAAATTTGAAATAATTTCAGTGCACTCCTCTTTCAGACCCACAGTGCAATGAAGCTCAACATCAACACAGGACAAGCCCTCCTGCCAAAAAGAACACATGGAGACTAAACAACACACTCTTGAAAATTAATGGGTCAAGGAAGAGATAAAGAAAGAAATAAAACAATTCCTGGAACTGAATGACAATGAAACAATAAACAAAAAAAACCTAGGGATACCTTAAAGGCAGGTCCTAAGAGGGAAATTTATAGCCCTGGGTCCTACTTAGAAAAACAGAAGAAGCACAAGTGAATGATCTAAACTACAGCTAAAAGCACTTGAGAGGCAACAACAGATGAACCCTAAAACACAACAAGAGAAGAAATAAACAAAAAATCAGAGCAGAAATCCAATGAATGAAAACAAGAAAACAATCAAAAAATCATGAAGCCAAAAGTTTGGTTCTTTGAAAGAATAAACAAGATAGACAAGACCTCTAGAGCCAGTTAACAAAAAGAAAAGAAGGAACAACTCCAAATCAATTGCAATCTGTTGATGAAAAGGGAAATATCACAATGGACAAGGAAAAGATCAAAAAATTTAAATGGAATATTAACAAGAACCTATATTCTACCAAGGTTTGAAATCTAAAGAAATGGATGTAATTATGAAATCCCGGGAATCACCAAAGATTGGGCCAAGAGGAGAACCGAGCAGCTATAAACAGACCCATAACACGTATAGAAGAAATAGAGGATTAGTAAGAAGCCTCCCAACTAAAAAAAAGCACAGGCCCAGATGGTTTTTCACAGCAGAATTCTATAAACATTCAAAAAGACCTACAACCATTATTTTGTCAAACTGTTAGAAGTAACAAATCATGAGGGGAATTCTCCCTCCCCAAATTCCTTCTTACGAAACCACCAATCAAGTCTAATCTAACCAAAACCAGGCAAGATATACAAAAAGGAGAATTATAGACCCATCTCCCTCATGACACACAGATGCCCAAACTCTAACAAGAATACTCTGGCCAAATCGCATACAGACCCACATCAAGAAGATCATCCATCATGGACCAAGTTTGCTGGTTCCATACCAGAGATGCAGGGAGTGGATGGTCAAACATTAACGAAAATCATATAAACACAGTCAAAACCACATAAAGGCGAAACAAAGAACAAACAACCCACACAACATATCTACATTGATGACTGAAAAAGGTTTCGGTGACAAAATCCAGACATCCTTACTGCTGTGAAAGCACTAGAAGGAATATGGCCTGGATTGATTGGAGGAGCAGTATTCTAATGAATCAAAACGCCAATTATAAGATGAAAACACCATAGCCAGTATATCCTAATGGGGATGTGATGGATGACACACGAAACATTCGCATTTGTAAATTGATGTAGGAACCTGGCCAAGAGGCCTGCCCCATTCTCACTCCGTCTTCAACGTATAGTGCTTGAAAAACTTTGCTAGAGCGAATAAGCAAGAAAGATATTAAAGAGTACTAATGGAAAAGAGGAAGTAAAACATCCCTATTTGCTGATGATTGATTGTTACTTAAGGGATGCAAAAAACTCCACCAGAAAACCTCCTAGAAAACGATAACAGCTTCAGCAAAGTGGCAGGATACAAAAATTACCTTGAAAATCAATAGGGCTTTCTTTAACACCAACAACAAGCAAACTGGAGAAAGAATTCAAATAGAGACCTTCCCACTCAACAAATAGCCATCAAACACAATAAGATACCTAGGAAGCAAACCTAAACCAAAGAATACCAAAGACCTCTACAAACAAAAATTTAAACCTTAAGAAAAGAAATTGAAGAAGACACTCAGAAGATGGAAAAACCACCGTCAATCCCGCTCATGGATTGGAAAATTACATTGTAAAAAATGTCCATTTTTACCAAAACTCTTGTATAGATTAATGCAATCCCAATTCAAATCCCAAAGTTTTCTTTTTCTCACAGCCTTGGAAAAAATTCATTAAATTTCAAAAAAAAAAAAAGGAAAACAAAAAGGACCCCCCCCGAAATAGCTAAATCAATCTGAGATTGAAAAGATCTCACAGGAGGATTCTATAACCAGATTTTACAACTATGACTTACAGGGCTATAATGTCATAAAACAGAAAAAATGATACAAAAAAAGACCTGTTGACCAATGGAACAAAAACCGAAGATCCCAAATCTGAGCCCAATACAATTTCAGCCATCCTCATATTCGTGACAAGGGGGCCAAGGAAAACCACAATGGGAGAAAAGACAGCATCTTCAGCACGTGGTGTGTGGCAAAACTGGATCACCAACTGTGTCAAGAAGAATGAAATTAAATAAACCCCTACGTCTGCCCTGGCAAAAGTCAAACTCCAGGGATGGTATAGAGACTCAACGTGAACCCCAAACTCTGGAATAGGTCGATAGAAGAAAAATTTGGCAGCAGACTACACAAGAGATAGTGGCGTAGGAAGAAGGACTTCCTAAAACAGACACAGCAAAAAAAAGTGCACAAGAATTAAGGTCGACACCTGACAAATGGGAACCTCAATCATAACTCAAAAGCTCTGTACTCAAACGAAAAGACAATAAGGAAAGTGAATGAGACATCCAACACAGAATGGGGAAACTTCACTGCAGAATACATTGACAAAGCATAATGCTTTCCAGGAATAATAAACTACTCAAAAACATAAGAAAAAGAAAACAAACGACCCTCAATAGATGGAGCAAAAACTGACAGAGGAATTCAAAAGGCGAGGGAAATTAGAGATGTCTGAGAAGCACCTCCAAAAGAACTGCTTCAACCCTCAACTAATCATTAAGGAACATGCACAAATGAAAAACCACCCTTTAAACATAATCATCTTTCCTTACTAAATAGACTGCTAGGATTCAAGAAAACAAAATGATACCAACGTGCTGGAGAGGTTGTGGGGAAAGGGGACACTCATCCACTGCGGTGGAATGTAAAACTGGTACACCACTATGGAAAGCAGTGTGGAGAACCCTGGAAGACTTGGAATGAACTTGCCACCCACCCAGCAATACCACTCCTGGCAGGTACCCTCAAGATTACACCACCACAGAGATACATGCACGCCATGTTTTTATGCAGCTCTCTTTCACAATAGCCAAGGAGCTGGAACCAACCTAAATGCCCCCTCAACTGACGAGTGGATAGAGAAAATGTGGACATCTACACAATGGAATTCTATGCAGCAGTAAAGAAAGACGACATCACGAGCTTTTGCAGGAAAATGGCTGGAGCCTAGAGGACATCATGCTGAGTGAAGTAACACAGTCCAGAAAAACAAACGATGCATGGTAACACTCATCTGTGGATGCTAGTGCCAATTACCCAGTTGTAAGTATTTCTTGTGTAGGGCCCCCTGAGCTTTTGTACAAAGCAGTTGGGCATAATGCATTTTAAAAACAACAACAACAACAGAAAATACTGCATCAAAGAACTGACTGAAACAGTGAACTTCTGCTCAAAACAGTCAACTTCCCCATGGAAAATATTGAGAAAGACTAAGAGATGGAAAGCATGTTTGGCAGAATGCACGAGCTCTGTTGGGGTGGGGGAATGAGCGGGAACATGGGTCTAGATTTGTTAAAAATAAATAAATAAATTTATGTGAAAAAAAAATAAAATAAAATAAAAATGTCAGTAGAAAAAAAAATGTTAACAATTAATCCATACTTTATGTGAGGGAGGATACAAAAAGAACTAGAATATGAATAGATAGCTGTAGGGTTGGAATCACCTTCCAGAGTTGGAAGCATTTGCAAATGTGTGTAAGCAGTTTGAAAACCTAAGCTGTTTAATTTTAGGGATGAATAATCAGTTGTTATTTTTTCTTGTTTTAATTCTTAATACAATTATTGTGAATTTCATACAACATGTTTTGATCACACTTAGATCCCTTCCTATATCTGCACCACCGTTCTAACCCTCCATCAAATTTTTGTACTCTGAAAATCAGATAGCAATACCTTATCTTTGGAGATTTGGGCTCCAGGTTTCAAAACATTATCTCTAATTAGGAAAGATCAAGAAATTGATTCCTTCAACTTTATGCAGGAAATCTCCATATTTATATCCACAATCCAGTCAGTCAAATCACAATCCAAATGTACTCATTCAGTATATGTTACAATCATAAGATATCTCAAAAATCAAGACTGTTCTTGTAACTTTATCTGGAACCAAAGTTGGGAGTATTACCAAGGAAGTGACAAAGGGTACATACAGCCCCTATGTTCTCAGAACACTGCAATGAAATTTTGAGCCTCTTCCTTCTGTAGTTCTTTCACATTGAGGAAAAAGGCATGAATAATTTCCATCTATTGAGTTCAGCGGAGTAAAGATTTGGAAGAGCAATTTCTGCAACACTAATAAATGTACTCCTGACTAAATTTTAAACAGGATTCTTGTTTACTCTAGTCTACTGGCCAATCTCTTTAGAATATATTTTGATAAGAATAAGTATAATGTCTTTTGTCAGTTTTAAAACACAGGAATATCTTTCTTTAGGAGCAAAAAGCCATCTCTTTGAAATGTAATGCTTAATCGTACCAGTCACAACTCATCAAAGAAGCTTTTTTTGCAATAGACGGAGACTATTACAGAGTTTCACAACTGGTCACACATAGAGATTGTCTGTGAAATGCCCAAACCTAAGTGAAACATCTATCATGGAACCTCTATGCCTAAAGCCCACAGAACATATTTGAACAATGGGTAGAGAGAATGCTAATGCATCTCTCAACATTCTTTTGTTCATTTATTTCAGTTGACATATACCATTATAAAGTTGTACATGTTTATAGGGTCACATGATGTTTCCTGCATATATACATTGTTTAAAATTTAAAACTGCTGAGCATGTCTAGGTTGTTAAACATGTATAATTTCTTTGTGGTTAAAAATTCCACAGTTCTGAACAAAATTACACAGTTCTTTCTTTGAGGCTTTTGAAATGTATGCAACATGACATCTATATTGATCCTACTGTAAAATCATACACCAAAGCATCATGCTGTATGTAACCAACTTGGTATTCATTGATCAGTTTCATCCACATATCCCTTCTTTTTAAAATGTTCAGGGGTTCAGATTTTTTCTTTTAATTTTATAGCACTCAAAAATATGAATATATATCTTCTGCTCAGGTACATTAATCACCATGCCTGAAAGTAGGTGGTAAGTGATGTGACATTGTATGCATTTCAAAAGCCTCAAAGAAAGAACTGTGTAATTTTGTTCAGAACTGTGGTATTTTTTAACCACAAAGAAATTATACATGTTTAATGATCTAGACATATTCAGCAGTTTTAAGTTTTATTTTTTTAATTTTTATTTTTTTTATTAATTTTATTTATTTCTGTATGTGTATGAATGTACTGTCTGCANAAACTACAGCAATGTACTCTGGACACTCATTTGGATCAACTTGATTGCACGTACCACAACACCCCCCACTGCTGGATGTTGGGGCTGTGGGCGTTTGGGCACACACAGCCTGCAAATTGGTTTCAAATGAAGAATGCTTGTACTCAAAAAAAAAAAAAAAAAAAAAAAAAAACTGAAAAAAACAAAAAAACTGAGCGCAAGATTGCAGCGGACCGTTATGGCAAAATGCATGATCTGGGATTGGGTGGGGGTAGGGGGGAAGGGAAAGGGAAATATGCCTGATCTGAATTGGAAAATGATGTATGAAATGCACAAAGCACCAATAAAAAAAAAAAAAAAAGAAAAGGGGCACAGGTGGGAGAGAAGCAAAACAGTCTACTTTCTCTGGAGATGTTGTTTTGGACACTGATCAGTTCAGGCTGTTCCCTTTCATGGGTTGACAGTTTGTCTAGGAATAACCTTTCAATCCTACTAATGAAGCACAAGCAATTAGATATATAGGTATTTAAACAGTACTAATTATTATGGTAGGTTACTTTGGTATAGACACAGATATTTGGATGGTATGCTAATCCATGAATTATATTTTTTTCTGTAAAAGATGACAAGGTCTTACTGTAGCTTATAACATCTCCTAACCAGTAGAGGATGTAAGCTTGTGGCATCAGCCATGAATTATTCCTCCAAGGAGAGACCTAATAGCCAATTAGATTTGGGATATATAGACATATGGCTGCCAGTGCTGCACAGTATTTCCAGGCATGTGAGGTGTAGCTGATGCTGACAGAGGAGTCTTTCTTGACTCAAGGAGAACAATATATGCTTAATTGGTTTAGTGGCCTTTGGTAACACTCTCTTGCATTCCAGAGACAAACTGTGCACTTGCAAGTGTGGTCTCAATACATCTTTCCCATGCTTACATCAGGTCTTCGACAGCAGGGCCTTACTGCCTCTCTTCTTGCAGGTATCCCAGTTTACAGGCAAGAAAACTTTACCTTTTGGGGTGAGGGGGCTTGGATCCCCTGGCCAACATCTCCTTGGCAGAATAATCCATTTCTGATATCAGAACTCTCCTGTATTTTTGCTTAAATGCACAGCTTAAAAAAACTTTAGTATAATAGTTGGCTCTGAATAGAGAATAATCCTTTTCTCAGTTCCTACATCTATTAGTCAATTAAAGAAAACAGTTATATTAGTTTTGTAAGAGATTACCTCTATAACAGTCGGATCTAATTTACAGTTAGAGAATGAATTAATTACCATCATGTACTTCTTTGTTCTATGAAAAGGAGGTAAGAAAGTCTCTATTAAAACTTTGTAGCACCTAGAAGGTAAGGTTCATTAGGACTCATTATAAAAAGTTGTTACACGTAGGATCCACAGAGATGTTTGATGTCTGTAGCAGTCTGAGTCTTTTCTTCATTTTAATGTTTAGATGGACCAACTTCTCTGCTGGTATTTCTTGGTACATCCTGCACAATGCAAAGCTATGTCTTTTCTTTTCTCAGCCATTAAATTGGTGCCATTTTCACCTGTGGGAACATACAAATCTTTTACCATAGTTAGTTTTACAATTTAAATTGAAAAATTTGACAGAAAGTTTTAATATATAACTGTATCCTCCCTTTTTATTTTAGATTTTTATTTTTTGACCCATGAGTAACAAAAAGGCAGTACACATACTATAGACAGGAATCAAGGTGTAAATTTCATTAAATTTATCCAAGCTGTTTTGGTTGACTGTATGTTGTTAATTTGGGAAGCAAGCTTAATTCCTTAAATTAAATTATCCTACAGGTAAAAAAGAATGTTACAAGATGACACTGTATAACACAAAAATTATAGAGAACATTTGTATATGTTAATGTCAAAGATATTGTTAAACACATTTTAAGTAAAACAAATGTGGACAACAATTTATATTTCCAATTAACTTAGATGTATTACCATTTTTATTAAAACCTTTAAACCAGGGACTGGAGAGATGGCCTAGCGGTTAAGAGCACCGACACTCTTGCAGAGGACCCGGGTTCGATCCCCAGCACTCACATGGCGGCTAAGAACCGTCTGTAACTCCAATTCCAGGAGAACTCCAGTTCCAGGGGAATCCGANCATCTAGCATTTTAACTATAATGTGGCGTGGGGAGTTTCTTTTCTGATCTTGTCTATTTGGAGTCCCATGTGCTTCTTGTATTTGTATGGATTTGTCTATTTTTAGTTTGGGGAAATTTTCATGTATTACTCTGTTGAAGATCTGATCAATACTATTCTCTTGAGATTCTTCTCCTTCGTCTATTCCTATGATGCAGAGGTTTGATCTTTTCATAGTTTCCCATATTTCCTGGTTGTTCCACTTTTGTGTATTTTTAAATTTTTCATATTCTTTATTTGAGCTTTTTAGTTGCTCTGTGTTATCTTCCAGGTCTGATTTTCTTTGTTCTGCTTCCTCCATTCTATTTCTGAGGATTTTTCCTTTACTTTCTTCTTGATTGGATGACTGTTCTATTTCCTTTTTCATTTCATCCTGTGATTTCTTTAGTATTTCCATTTCCTTTTTGAGCTTCTCAATATCTTCTTGGTGCTCCTTACTTCTCTGGTTGGCTTCCTTTTCAAGTGTTTCTACTTCCTTCTGGAGTTTGTCATTTTCTCCCTTTTTTTCTTTCTGGAGTTTGTCATTTTCTTCCTCTAGTTCTTTCCCAACTTTGTCATTGTATCCCTCTAGGTCCTTTTTGAGATTTTCATTCTCTCTTCTTAGTTCTCTGACTTCTTTATTTTCTTTAATTTCTCTGAATAGGTCTGCAATTATTTCTCTAAGATCTGTTTTTTGGTTCACCTCCTGGGGTCTCCACTGTAGCTATCTCCTACAGGGTTGGTCAAGCTTGGTGCAGAATTATCCTGCACCTTTCCCATGTTATCACTTTGCCGTGTCCCTGGCATGAGGTCCCCCCCTTTTTTTTTGCCTGTATCCCAATGCCAATCACAAATATTTTGCAGTATGTTGAAGGCTTGTTTTGCTTGCCTCCTTCTGATGCTTTTTTTTCCCTTTTATTTTCTCCTACTTGTTTATGGAGTGTTAACTTCTCTAGATTTCAGGCTTTCAATTTTGTTTATATTGGATATTGGAAGTCTAAGTCACTCTTCCCTTCCTGTTCTGAAGGTTCTCAAAAAAAATTCACTTGGATACTCTCTCAGCAATTCCAATTGGCGGGGGGGGGGGTGAGGGGTACCTGTCTGGAGTGTTGGGCTCTTACCTGTGCTTCAGGTGATCTTAGCAAGTAAGGCCCTGACTTGAGCTCTGTGCACAACGACTCACAATGGCACCTGGCCCACTGCCAGCTGCAAGGGTGAAGGGTGACCCTACCCAGACAGCCACACCCTACAAGGGTTTAGTGTTTAGACCCAAGCAAGCAGGTCCACGGCACCCCTGCCACAAACCAGTGAATCAATTATCCAGCAACCCAAGAGTCAATCTATCCTAAGATCTACCTGTCTGGAGTGTCAGGTGGTCTTAGCAAGCAAGGCCCTGACTTGAGCCCTGCGCACAAAGACTCACCTCATTTCGACTCTTTTAAGGGATTTCCACACTGCTTTCCACAGTGGTTTTTTTAAAGATTCATTTCTATTTTATGTGTATGAATGCTTTGCCTGCAAGTATTTATCATGTGCATGCTATGTCTGAAGAGGCCAGAAAATGGCCTTAGATTCTATGGAACTAGAGTTCTGAATGGTTGTGGGCTGCTATGTTGGTACTTGGAACAAAACCAGTTTCCCCTGCAAAAGCAGCAAGTGTTCTTAACTGATGAGCCATCTTCTCCAGCCCTAGGATCCAGGTTCAAAGACAATTTGAGAGGATTTATCAAATCATCTTTGATTACCAGACAGTGGATAACTTAGAATTTTCATCTCTTCCACATTTGGAGAAATATAGACTTCATCATATATAGTCCAGACTTGACAGGTTCTACTGGGAAATTAAGAAGTTTGAATAAGCAAGATGGTATGTGAAGTGGAGTATTACCCAGTAGCTCTGCAAATATAAATATTATATTTTGGTTTTCAATTGTCCTCCAGACCATATATGCTAATATTGTTTTAGGGATGTATTGCACAAGTGATTTAGTTCAGTATCATTTCTGAGTTTCACCAGTTCAGGAATACCAAGCCTGTATTGACTTTTGTTACCATTCAAGTTTTCCAGAGACATGAGTAGGGTACATATAACTATCCACTAAAAATTCAAACCTATGATTTTCTCAACACATTTCGTGGCCAAACTGTCCATGGGATTCTGTATCCAATAATTAATTTCCCGTGCACTGAGAAAGTTCTGGGGCAGTACAAAAAGAATGTAAGGTTCTCTTATACTTTCTTTATGACCAAATAATATTTCAGTGTATAAATTCACCACATTTTCATTATCCATTCATCAGCTAATGGACACCTCGGCTGTTTCCATACTCTAGCTGTTTTCTTTTTTGAATAGAGTGGGAGCAAACATGAATCTCACAGCATCTCTGTACCAGGATGCAGATTACTTTGGATATATGGTATATCCTTACCTTTCTTAGATTACACACATCTCTTTTCTTTTATTACAACATTTTCAATTACTTAGCCTTTGACTATGGCCTAAACTTCTTTTCAGAAATGGTTTGGTTATATTATTATTACTGAAATGGTTCTATAATTTTCAGAACCAAATTTCTTGTTTAAATTCCATGTTTGGTAAATCACTTTTTAGCTATCCTTATACTATTGATTCCAAATTTTCTTGCACGGGTTTAAATAATAGACTTGCATTTAATTCTTTATAAATTATACCACTGAGGGACTGGAGAGATCACTCAGGAGCTATGAGCAATGGCTGCACTTCCAGAGGACCTGGGTTTAATTCTCAGCATCCGCATGGTAGCTAACAACCTCCCATAAAGCCAGTTCCAGGGGCACCAACACACTGTTCTAGCTTCAGCAGTCACTACATGAGTGCCATACACTTACATCCATGCAGGCTGCCATAATACTCATACACATAAAATAAAAATAAAAATAAATACCACTCAGCCAAACATGGTTGGCACACATCTTTATTTTTTTCTTTCTTTCATGCCTATTATCTTTTTTTTTAGGAGTTCACATGTTTCCCTTTGATTTTATATTACTCTAATATATGAATGCATACCCTCCATACATATACCACAATTACAAAGTCTGAAAATAAGTGGTCAGTTAATTCTAGAGCCTGTTAAGAAATTCATATTATAACAGCATAGTTGTCTTCAGAGAAAAATATATATAACATTAACTTCCTCAGCTTGACTTTCAACTAGGGATTTGGTGCTAGCATCCACAAATGAGGGATACCATTCCTCTTTTCTTTTTCTAGGACTGTGTTACTTCACTTAGCATAATGCCTTCAAGTTCCATCCATTTACCTGCAAACTTCATGATGTCATCTTTCTTTACTGCTGCATAGAATTCCATTGTGTAGATGTACCACATTTTCTCTATTCACTCATCAGTTGAGGTACACTTGGGTTGCTTCCAGCTTTTTGCTATTGTGAAGAGAGCTGCAATAAACATAGATGTGCATGTATCTCTGCTATAAGATGAGTCTTGTGGGTACATACCCAGGAGTGGTATGACTGGGTCAGGTGGAAGGCTCATTTTCAGATTCTTGAAAGTTCTCCACACTGCTTTCTATAGGGGTTGCATGAGTTTGTATTCCCACCAGCAGTGGATGAGTGTTTCCCTTTCCCTACAACCTCTCTAGCATTTGGTTTCCTTTGTTTTCTGGATCATAGATAGTCTCACTGGAGTAAGATGAAATCTCAAGGTGTTTTTTATTCAGGTTTATTTCAGGCATGGCAGCTGGCCTGCCTAGTTGGGTTTAGGATGACCAACATTAGAATGTCCCCAGAATGGCAGTTTTATCACTGGTCACACAAGGATTTGGGGAAAGGTGTCTTGGTCTTTGGCCTCCGTCTGGCCTCTGATTTGCAGGGGACAATTTGCCTCCATCTTTGGCCCACATCCGACCTCTGATTATTACAGGGGACACTTTATCTTGATCCCTGTTCTCTGCCCTAGGCTTTGCAATGGGCAACTCCAATTTGAAATCCGATCCTGCCTGCTAAAAATCTTTTCTAAATTTTAGCTCTCCCAGACACTGGGCCCTAAGCGCTTACTGTTCTTTTATACTATGGCTGGCACACTCCTTTGTAAAGACTTGCTCTTCTGAGGGAATTCCCTTCCTCCTCCTCCTGGCATCTTAATGACTTGTCCTCCTGAGATTGGTTACCTCCTCTTGTTGGGGACAGTTCAGAACCAGTTAATCAGAAGTAAGGAGTTAACTGGAAAATTGAGTTAGTTAAAGCAAGCCTCTGAAGTAAGCTTGGTTTCCATAGTTACTCCCTCCTGCCTTGAGCTCAGTTGCTCCCATGACTACCTCTCCTGACCATAAATGCAGGAGTACATTTCCTGCCACTCTGCTCCTGAGTTCATAGTTCCAAGAGCTACCTGAGGTCAGGATGAATTTTCCCAGCTCTGAGGGAGTGCATCCATGCCCCAAGGGGCTTTAAACTGCTAAACACAGCTAATCAGCTTAAAGGTCACCATTGATTGCATTGTGTTTCTATAGCCTCACAATTGTGTTTCTACAAAGTCTCCAAATCCCTCTAGTTTGTGTTTTTTTGTCTTTAAAATCTTTCTGTAGCAAACGGTTGAGGTCACACCCTTCCCTGCATGGAGTGGGTTGTGAGGCAAAAATTGTTCCCCCTGGTGCACTAGCTTTTTCAATTGGGTTCTGGTGCACCAGCAAATTAAATAAATTTTGTTTCAAAGATTCAATCCTGAGCTTGAGAGATTTTTTTGAGTGTTTTTCAAACCTAACAGTCTCCACCTTCTTGTTCAAACTAGCTCATTTTCTCCTTTCCCCTGTCTTTAACTATGGGTTCCTCTCATTCCACGCAGTCCTCTTTGACTCTCCTAGCTCTGTACTTCTTGGCTTCAGTACCCTCTGGACAATAAGTAAATTCCCACTATATGGCACCCTAGACTTCCCAGTTCTTAAATACCTTGAAAACTACTGCCAAAATACCTGGCAAATTGTCTCCTTCAAAAGTTCCCTTTACCAGGGATAGAGAGATGGCTCAGCAGTTAAGAGCACCAACTGATCTTGCAGAGTACCTGGGTTTGATTCCCAGCACCCACATGGTGGCTAAGAACAGTCTTTTATTACAGTTCCAGGGGAATCTGACGCCCTCTTCTGACCTCTGTGGCATTGCACATCATGGATGCACCAACTTGTATGCAGACAGTACACCACTCATACACATAAAACAGTTCCCTTTATCTCCACTTCATTGGCTTTTCTTTATCCTTTAAAGTTTAAATCCTCTCTCTTAGTTTCATCTCACTCAACAAAGTACTCACCTTTAAAGAAATGGTTTTTGATTGTTTTTCACTCACTCACTACAAATTCATGTCCAGGACCCTCAGTTCTGCACATGTCCAGCACCAGCCTGACAAGTCCCAAACCCTCCCTTCACCCCTGGCGTCACTGTCACCCCCAAACTTCAACTCTAAGACTTTCCTCTCCAGGATTTTCCTCTCCAACTACTGCCTATGTATGGCCATCGTTTCCTTATGTCTTTAAAGACTTCCTGTAATGTCATGTTTTTATGTTTCCATGTGTTAATATCTAACATATTTCCATGCAGAGAAACCACAGAGAAATCTCATGTAATTATGTTGTCTTTATCTTTTTGTTGTTTCAAAACAATCTTAAACTGTGGCCACCAAGTTTTCCCTTTTCATTTTGTGCACAAGAATTACTAGTTTTTATTCTGGCATGCCAAATCAAAAATATAAATATTTAATGATATATTCAAAGGGCCTGTAAACCTGGGTACTCTAAAAATCTTTAAATATATGTTATTCGACAAAACTTCTAAGTACTACTTTTTATACAAAACAATATATATATATATATATATAAATATATATATAAATATAAATATATATAAATATGTATATATTAGAAGTCTTGGGCAATAAAATTTATTCTAACCTTTTAGTCTCATCACACCTTAATACTTCTGCTCCAGGATAGGCCCTGACTCATTCTTGAATCTTGTGGTCTGGAGCAGCTAAACCGTTAAGGGTTTTTAAATAAGATAAGCATGGTGGTAGCCCACACCTTTAATCCCACCACACCTTTAATCCCAGCCCTTTGGAGGCAGAGACAAGCAGGTCTCTGTAAGCCCAAGGTCAGGCAACCTGGTTTGCTTGGTTAGTTCTCAGCTAGCTGCTACAAGGAGACCTGGTCTCAAAGGATCAGCAATAAACTACACTTTTCTAAGTTAGTTTTTTCTATTGCCTTATGCCCCAGGGAAGGAAGCTTCATGGAAGGCAAGAAAATTAGGCAGAGTAGGTTCATTAGGCTTTATAAGAGGTTTCTTTGGAGTATTACCATTTCCTCTTGATGAGATAGTATATCCACTTAATTTGGTCCCAAAGAGTTAAATTCTTCAATTGAACTATTTCTAAGCATTACCTTAATCTATAATCTATTATTCCCCAAATTTTGAACTTACTGCCTATTGATCAGGCACAGTAAAATGTAAAAGTTCACAGATTTGCTTTGATGACACATTAGTTCCAATTCCTTTAAGCAGATTCATTAATTGCTGCGCATACACACAAGATTTAGGGAAAGAAGGAAATACCCTATTGTGAAAGTTAAAGTGGAAAGATAAAAATGAAAGTGAAAAGTTTCAGCATTGTCTCTTGCATTTGCTAGGGTAAAGGAGATAAAAGCAAAAAGATACTAAATAATTATAGCACTCTGGTCCAAGCTATAAGAACGGCTTGTGTGGGGCTGGAGCGATGGCCTAGCGGTTAAGAGCGCCGACCGCTCTTGCAGAGGACCCGGGTTCGATCCCCAGCACCCACATGGCGGCCGAGAGCCGTCTGAAACTCCAATTCCAGGAGAACTCCAGTTCCAGGGGAGTCCGACGCCCTCTTCTGACCTCCGCGGCATTGCACGTCACGGGTGCACAGACTTGCATGCAGACCGTACATTCATAAATACGGACATAAATAAAAAATTTATAAAAAAAAAAGAAATGGCTTGTGCTGTGTTTGTTGTCTTATCACTTACCCCTCATGTATGACGGGAGACAAGTCCAGTAGCTTCCTTTTCCTTGGGACTTTCAGGCTTCCTATCCATGAGTTAACACTCTGGTATGAGCTATCAAGGAATGTCTTTTCTTCATTCATACAACTAACAATAATTTATTAGTATATATATATAATCTAATATATATTATATATACTATTTGTTTTTTTTTTCTTTCCCCCTTTTCCTCAGGACTTCCCTGCCACTGCCCTGTGACTTCAGAGTAGAGAGTATCTTCTTCACAATTGTCACTGAAATGTGTGGTTAGTAAGCCATATTAGTGTTGTACTTGAATAATCAGACTGACACAGCATTGAGGACAATAGTGAAACATGAACTCTGAGAACCAACATTTCTTCTGGTGTTTCCATAAACTGTGTTCCCAGGACTGGCCTCATCCATACTTTATTCAAACAGTGTCTCTATCATGGATTGGCTAACTATAAGGTTGCACCTACCTTTATCAGGGAATCTTGCTATTTGATTTTTCTTAACCTTGTTTATAATACACACAAGCTCATTAACTATGTATTCTGTTGATCTGGGCACCTGATCTTGATCCCTCAGGAACCCGCTTTGCCTACCCAAGTGATTAATATATGGCATGGGATTCATAGGCACAAAACAGTTTGAAAATGTTAGGAACGTACAAAAAGAATGAACTAGAGTGGCTAGATTATCATCAGAAAAAAAAAGAACTTTGTAGTGAGGTGAATATTGTATTCCCCAAATTTGTGTGCAACTAAAACTTATGATTAACTGGAAATATTACCTGTGGAGATTTATTCAGTTTGAAATAGGTCATAAGAGACATGATGACTAAATTTACTGTAGTATTCTAAATTAGATTAGAAAACAACTAAAGAGTATTAGTACAAAGCAAGCAAATCAGAATAAAATGTGAATGCCAGTAATTAATATTTCATTATGATTCAGTAATTGGAGTCAATAGCATTATACCATACTGAATTAATACATTAGTAATAGAAAAAACTAGACTGGGGTTTGAGAAATCCTGACAGACAAAATCTGCTACTGAAATTAGTAGCTACGGGATGAAGCAGGATATTTCAGTTCTCAATTCCTTCATTTTCCCATTTGTGTAACAGTCCATTTATCATGTATGCTTTGGTGAATTTGCAGCAGATAATACTGATTTATAGACTTTATAATCCCCATGATATTATACAACTAAAGCTGATCTTTAAATATACTTATTTTACAACATGTTTATATTCTTATAAAATTTGCAAAAAAATGCATAGTGTTCCCATATATGCACCATGTTTCTTGTATTATTAACACCGTTAAGTCAGTATGGTACATTTGCTTGACTGTGAGGATGTAGATGTTTTTATAGAAATTATTATGTATGTGGAAATTTAGCTCTCTTTTGACACTGACAATATTTTTGAAATAAATCAAGACAAATTAACTACAGTACAAAACAAACTAGAATGTTACTTTTCATGTTTGGCTAATGACTAGAAACAGAAGATTTTGAATAAAAATTATAGCCCAAGTAATTGACTACCTTCCGAGCTAAGTGCTGAATATATGGCATGGGATTCCAAATATACTGGTTCATTTAGAAATAAATCCCCCTATTTTTATAAGATCACTGATCTAGCACAGGTTGCATTTGAAATTCATTGTCCTGGAATATTTTGATTGTTTTTCTCATTGTACTTAAAGAACCAATAGAAGTTGGCTAAGGCATGCAATTTGTCCAGGATTTTGGCTGGATAAAGAGGGAAACTGTAATTCCTTCATGATCTATGAATGGATCCTTCACCAATTTCCACAAAATTTAGAATCTATTAGTATGTAAAGAAATGAAATTGGGGCTGGAGAGATAGCCTAGCAGTTAAGAGCGCCAACACTCTTGCAGAGGACCCGGGTTCGATCCCCAGCACCCACATGGCGGCTAAGAACCGTCTGTAACTCCAATTCCAGGAGAACTCCAGTTCCAGGGGAATCCGAGACCCTCTTCTGACCTAGACCCTCTTCTGACCTCCGCGGCATTGCACGACACGGGTGCACAGACTTGCATGCAAACAATACATTCATACACATACAAAAATAAATAATAAAAAAAAAATTAAAAAAAAACTGTGTTGCTAATCTTAAAAAAAAAAAAAAGAAATTATTCAGTCTTTTAACCAACAATAGAAAAACACATTGGTGGTTGGAAAGATGGCTCAGAGCTGTGGCTGCACTTGCACAGGACCAAAGTTTGACTCCCAACACACACAGGTTCCAGGGGATTCAACACCCACTTCTGAACTTCGCAGACCTTGTTCAACATAGATGCATTTAGATACATTCAGGCAATATCGTCATACACATAAAATAAAAATAATAAATAAAATACTTAAAAAAATACATTGAAGTCAGATTCAGAGTTGTGATCAGTCTTGTCATTCAGAGAAGTATTTTTCCTCTCCCTGAGCAATGGTGAGAAAATGTAGATGAGCTGTTGGGGAGATTTGACTTATGTAGTGAGCACAATTTTGAAAGCATAGAATCTAGAAAATACATTGTTCAAGCAAGTTCTTATACAGTTTAATGCCTGACAAACAACAGTGCTGAGCTGTCTGACTAAACTATTTTTCAGGCAAAATTAGACATGTGTCAAAGCAACTTTGGCAAGTACAGACACAGGACATAAACCAATTTAAATTCTTGCTTTAGGGAACTCACGCTTTTTCATTCTGAAATCAGCCACCATGGTCAATGCTTTTAGGGAAGTGAAGTTAATTGTTAGGGGGAATATTGTAATCCAAGAACACATACAATTATCTCAAAGAGTCTAGAAAAAAAGAATTTTTTTTCAACAAAATATTAGTTTTAATTTATTTCATTCAATTTTAATAAATTTGTTTATCATTCAACAAATATAAGATCACCAATAGTATGTGTTGATTATTCTTTTTTTTTCTTTTTTTTTATTGATGCTTTGTGCATTTCATACATCATTTTCCAATTCAGTTCATGCATATTTCCCTTTCCCTTCCCCCCTACCCCCACCCCATCCCAGATCATGCATTTTGCCATAACTGTCCTGCATCTTTCTCTCAGTTTGAAAAAAAGAATTTCTTAAATAACACATATTGCTACAATAATCTCTTTTTTCTTGTACTCTCCCTTTCATAGTTATGCATTAAAAATTCAAATGGAAAAAAATTTTAATTCATAGTTTTAGGAGAATTTTCCAATACTGGAATGACTATTTTTATTTTTTAATATATATTGTACATTTCATTTTTAATAAACTTTCATAAATCATACATCATTTCTCAATCCAACTTAGACTCATTTCCCTTTCCATGCCCCCTACCCCAACAGAGTTCATGCATTCTGCCATACATGTTGTTCTAGTTTGTCTTTCATTGCTGTGATAAAACACTCTGACCAACACCAACTGGGGAAGGAAAGGGTTTATTCAGCTTACATCTCCTGAGTCACAGTTCATCACTTAGGGAGTCCAAGGCAGGAACTCAGGGCAGGAACCTGGAGGCAGGAGCTGAAGCACAGGCCATGGAGGAATACTGTTCACTGGCTTGCTCCTCTGGCTCATTCCGAGCCCACCTTCTTATAGGGCACACAACAACCTGCCCAGGGTGGCACCACTTATTGTGGGCTGAGCCCTCCCACACTGCTCAACCATCAAGACAATACTCCACAGATTTGGCCACAGGCCAATCCAATGGAGCCAATTCCCCAATTGAGGCTCCCTCAACCCAGGTGTGTCAAGTTGACACTAAAGCTATCCAGCACAATTGACCCCTTGTCAACTTGACACACAAAACACATCACTATTAAACCACCACCTTTCCAGTACTTATCCCCAAAGTATGATGTTAACATTAATCACAACCTAAGACAGTACAACCTTAAAAGCCCCACAGTCCTTAAAATGTCCAAACACTTAAAAGTTCAGTCTATTAAAAGTCTCTTTTTTTTTTTGGTCTTTTTGAGACAGGGTCTCCCTGTAGTCCCAGCTGTCCTGGAACTCACTCTGTAGACTAGGCTGGCCTCAAACTCACAAATATCCACCTGTCTCTGCCTCCCGAGTGCTAGGATTAAAGGCGTGCACCACCACGCCCGGCTAAAAGTCTCTTAACTGTGGGCTGCTGTAAAATCCAAAACAAGTGCTGTCTTATTTCAAAGGGAAGAATCAGGCACACTCAAACAAAACCTAAATCCAGCAAAGTAGCTCAAGGCTGGACACCTGGGACTCACTCACAATCTTCTAGGCTCCAAAAGGGTTTTGGCAGCAACCCTTCTCTGACTCTGCCATCCGTGGCAAACACAGCTCATCTCACAGGCCCAGGCCGACTCCATTCCACACCTTCTGCTGCTCTCGGTGGTCGTCCCATGGTCCTGGCATCTCCAAAAAGCTGGGGTCGCCACTGAAACTGAGGCAGCACCTTCACCAATGGTCTCTTCTGACCTCTCCTGGTGCGAAGTCTCAGCTTCTCTCCATGACCCCTGCAATCCTGGAGTCTTCACTGTAACTGAGATGCACTTCCACCAATGGTCCTTCCTGACCTCTCACAGTGCCAAGCCCCGGTTGCTCTCTTTGACCCCCTCAAATATCATCACCAGAACCATATAGGAGACTCTTACACACTACCAAGTCCTGCTTCTTGGTTGAGATGGAGGCTCAAGCCCCTTCTGGAACACAGCTTCTGTGTGCTGACCCTGAAGAAATTCTTTCCAGAAGATTTCACCACAGTGATGCTGGTCTCTTGTTACTTACAGCTGAGTTTTCAGCCCCAGCTAACCAGCATCATTTGTCCCAGTACAACAAAGATTTCACTTCAGATTCTGGTCTCTTGTTACTTAACAGCTGATTCTTCAGCCCCAGCTGACCAGAACCCACAGAACAAAACCTAAGTTCTGATGATCTCTGCTTCCCTTTGAAACTAGAAACTTCACAAGCCAGGCCTCCATCTTCTACAAATCCTTCAGCAAAACTGCTCCAAGCTCCACAGCAACAATCTTTAAGCATTCAATGATCTTCCCAGCCCGAAGTTCCAAATGCCTCCACAATCCTTCCCCAAAACACCAAGGTCAGGTCTATCACAGTAATATCCCACTCTCTGGTACCAATTTCTGTTCTAGTTTGTCTTCCATTGCTGTGACAAAACACTCTGACCAACATCAACTTGGGAAGTAAAAGGTTTATTCAGCTTACATCTCCCAGATCACAGTTCATCACTTAGGGAGCCCAAGGCAGGAACTCAGGGCAGGAACCTGGAAGCAGGAGCTGAAGCACAGGCCATGGAGGAATACTGTTCCCTGGCTTGCTCCTCTGGCTCATGCCCACTCCGCCTTCTTATACAGTACACAACAACCTGCCCAGGGTGGCACCACTCATTGTGGGCTGGGCCCTCCCACACTGCTTGACCATCACAACAGTACTTCACAGATATGGCCACAGGCCAATCCAATGGAGCCAATTCCCCAATTGAGGCTCCCTCAACCCAGGTGTGTCAAGTTGACACTAAAGCTATCCAGCACACATGTCCTGTGTCTTTTTCTGAGTCTTCCCAGAGAAGTTTTCAAAGCAGAGGATTATTGTTTTTGGGAGAACTTCACTGTTATTATTCAAACTGTTCAGAAGGATCCAAACAAAAGGAAATCTTCCAATTTCTTCTTCTATGAAGCCACTGTAACTCTAATACCGAAACCAGTCAAAGATACAACCAAAAAGTAGAACTATAGACCCATCTCATTAATGAACACAGATTCAAAAATGCTCAACAAAATACTCAAAAACTGCATACAGACCTACATCAAAAAGATCATCCATCATGACCAATTTGAATTCATACCAGAGATGCAGGGATGGCTCAGCAAACATAAATCCATAAATATCATAAAATACATAAATGGACTGAAAGAGAAAACCACATGATCATCTCAATTGATGCAGAAAAAGCCTTCAACAAAATTCAGCATCCCTTCATGCTTAAAGTCCTAGAGTGAATTGGACTGGAGGGAACATTCCTCAACCTAATCATAGCCATATACAACAAACCCACAGCCAACATCAACCTAAATGGAGAAAAGTTAGAAGCATTCCTCTTAAAGATAGGAACTCATCATGTCTACCCCCTGTCACCAATCCTCTTCAATATAGTGCTTGAAACACTTGCTAGGACAATAAGGGCAGAAAAGGAAATTAAAGGAGTACTTATTGGAAAAGAGGAAGTCAAGGCATACCTTTTTGCAGATGATATAATAGTTTACCTAAGGAATGTTAAAAACTCCACCAGAAAACTACGTTTTCTTTTTTCATTATAACATTTAAATTATGTTTTTATGTTTCCTACATAACTTTTCTTTTTTTTTCAGTGTGAAGATGCTAGGCTAAATTTTTAATTTAACTAAAAGAGGAGCAATTCAATTGTATTAAACACCTTGCTTGGAAACACACAAGACCTGTCTGTCAAGTTTTGACACACTCAATCATTCTAGTTCTCAGACCAGCAAATGTACTTTTCTAAATGTCCGAAAATCTGAGCAAAGTTTCTGTAAGGAGTCTCCCACTTTACAGTGCTAACTGGGGACACACAAAACTATGACAAAACAGAATTCTACCACATCAAACCTTTAAAGAGAACTGATCATATAAATTATGACAAATGGTATGAGTGCAATATTGGTGGAACAAGAAAACCCATACTGTATAAAAATTTTAACAAGAAAATTCATGTATATTAGCAATTTAAAATTTTCCTCTGAAAATAAGCTATTTGCTTATTCTTGTCCTTTAGTAATAATGTCTTATAAAACTCTCTGTATAAATGTACACACACACATATACATACATAGACATCTGCTAATATATATATTTTAAGATAGGGCCTTATTCTTCAGCTCAGGCTGATTGCAAACTCACAGCAATCCTCTTGCCTTAGCTTCTAGGATACTTGGATCATAGTTGTTAGCCACCATGCCTGTATCAGTAATATAGTTTTGATTTAAGCTACCTGATTATACCACATTACAAAATTTGCGACAAACCAAACTTTCATTAGCATCACTCTATTATAGTATTAGGAAATATTGAGCGTATTTTAATGTTAATTTCCTTTTCTCTTTCTTTCTCTCTCTTCTTTCATTTCTTTCTCTCCTTTTTCTTTCTTCTTTCTTTTTCTTTCTTTCTTTTTCTTTCTTTTTCTTGTCTTTTTGAGAGAGGGTCTCCCTGCATCCCCAGCTGGCCTAGAACTCCCTATGCAGACAGGCTGGCCTTGAACTCAGAGAGATCCACCTGCCTCTGCCTCCTGAATGCTGAGATTAAAGACCTGCACTACCATGCTGTTACTTTCTTATATTGAACTTATATTGAATCAAATGATATAAGTAGTTCTATAATCAATCTTTGTAAGTATGTAAGAGTACATAGTATAAAAATAATTGGGAAAGCAAACTCAAGATTTGAATGTTAAAATATGTCTTAAAGAGTTTTATATAATGTTCACTAATTTAAATCACGTTGTTAAACATAAAAAAATTTTCCTCTAGTACTAACAATGTAAAGCTACAACTTATAAGATCATTCATATTTCAGAAGAAAGTTGCAAACTACAGTATTGATTTAACAACAGGAGCTTGGTCTGATGTGTGTGAGCTAGCACCATTACTTTTTCTGTTAAAACAACCAATTAAACAAATTAAATACATGGCTATTTATTTTTTGTTGATTTTCACAGGTGACCCTTTGATGTTGAGTTTGTCTGCAAAAACATTTGATCTTCTTCCACCCTCAATGGCTGGACTTCGAAGTTTCTCCCTTCTTCTGTGTTCTCATGATCCTAAATAGTCATGACCAACACTTTGCATTCGTGCGTTTTCTAGATTATGTGATTGTCCACTAGGGTTTACTTCAAAACCTCACTGTGCCACTCATCATCAAAAGCATGGACATCATTTTCATTCATATTGATGAACTCTTGATTGACCTCTTCATCTTCAGTTTTGCTGTTCTTTGACTTTTTAATGACATGAGCTCTATCATGGATATGCTGGACAACAGCCATTTTTTCTAGTCCACTGTTAGAATCTCTCATTGCTCTTCTGGTTTCCTTTATTCCTCCTGGAGCCCTACGAGTTTGAGTTGAGGCGTGGAAAACATTTGGTCGTTCATCTCCTACTTTGGAATATGACATAACTGAGGATGAACAAAATGAATGTCCATTTGGATCCACCAAAAGCTGACTAAAGTTTCTTTGTAACTCCTGCATACCGTTTCACATATTAAGCATCATTTGGCCCATTGTCTGAAAAGGGTTGACATCTGTATGAGTTAAGGAATCATCCATTATCTTGTCCTCTACGATTACGGGTTCTTCTTCTACCATCTGAGATACTGAGAAAGTCTCTTCCAAAAGGTTCAGAGAAACTTCTAATCATGTTGCGCATACTTTTTCAGTGTGCAAGAAAGGAATCAGTGAAGAAGGGGTCGTCCTCAAAGCTGTTACCCAGAATCAAAAAAAAAAAAATCCTGGCCGTGTAGCAGGCAGCATCTGCCATGTGGAAATAGGTGCAGCTCAAGCTGCCGCCACCGCCAGCTCCCCCCTACATAATTCTTCAATTAGCCTTTTTTTTTTTTTTTTTTTTTGCTTTTTCATCAGACAGGGTCTCCTGAAGCCCCAGCTGTCCTGGAACCACTCTGTAGACCAGGCTGGCCTTGACTCACAAAGATCCGCCTGTCCTGCCTCCTGAGTGCTCAGGATTAAAGCGTGCACACCACCACCCAGCATCTGCAAATTAGTCTTAACACACCTTTATATCTACTGGGGGATAGTTGCAGCCATTAAAGCCTAAGACAATGAACCAAAAACATTTGCTCCTTTTAGACATCTGCCATTGAGATGTCTAAATCTCAGAAATGGGGCTGCAACATGCATCATGCACCAGTAAATAACTCGCAACACTCATCTTCATACAAAAACCTGTAACTAAACACATTGAGATGCAACCACAAACACACACACACACACACACACACACACACACACACACAAACACACACAAACACACACCATGAAAGCAGGAAAGAAGATTTTTGAAAAGCTTTCATAGGTAATAGTGTGTGAGAAGGTAATAGGAAGAATCAAAAAAATACATATATGTGGGAAAACTTAGTTAAGAATGGGTTGCATTCTAAGCCAAAGGGACCTCCCTGGCCAACCCATGGGGTGCGGATATAGGACAAAATAGTTTAGGATTTGGCCTCTGAGATTTGAGCCAATGCTGGATATCATAACCAGACATCTTAAAATAAACTCTCTCTCTATTCTTGCATTTGACCTCACCATGTGTCCACGGGTGTGCTTTCCTACGTGTCTTTCCACATGGATCGTCTGCCCAACACCCATCGTGGGTCCTCTCTCTCCTCTCTACTCTCTCCTATAATCTATCATATATATATTATAATAATATATATATAGATATATATATATGAAGTTGGCAAAGAATAAAAATATAAATGAGGGCCTGGAAACAATAGAAAAGTACATTGGTGGTTGGAGAGATGACTCAAAGCAATGGCTGCTCTTGCAGAGGACCAAGGTTTCATTCACAATACACATATGGCAGCTAACAACCACCTGTAACTCTAGTTCCAGGGTCGGTCCACAGCCATAAGGATCTGAGTTTAATTCCTAGCACTGATGAAGAAAGCCAGGGGAGGCCACAAATACTTTTGCAACCCCAGAGCTATGGAAGGCACTTCAGGAGAGTTGCTGGGGTTTTCATATCACCATCCTAGCTCCAGGCTCAGTGAGAGACACTGTCTCAAGGGAATTATGAAAAGATCAAAAAGGGTTAGACACCTGAAGTTCTCCTTTGACCTCACACACATGCACATAAAAGAAACAGCAAAGTAACTAAATAAATAATTCAGGAACAAAATTAAATAAATTAAAATGAATAAAAACATGTACAAATTGTTCAGTGCTTAAGAGTGTGACCTGCTCTTGAAGAGGACCTGGCTTTAGTTCCTAATGCCCACATTAGTCAGCTCACAATTATCTGTAACATCATCTCTAAGAGATTGGACACCTTCTTCTGGCCTTCACAGGAGCCTGCACTCATATATACCTTCCCAGACAGAGATACATATGCATGCACATAATTTTAAAAGCATAAATAAATAAATAAATAAATAAATAAATAAATAAATAAATAAATAAATAAAAGATTCTAGGGAGGTAGCTCAACAGTAAAGAATCCTTGCTGGTCTTGCAGAAGACATAAGTTTCTCAGTATTCGTACTGGGTAGCTCACAACTGCCTGTAACTCCAGTTCCAAGGGATCTTGGATTGAATATTTGATTTTCAGTTCTGTACTCCAAAATTAATGTTCTTTACTTTATTAAAATACAGTTCTGGGTCTGAAGAAATGGCTCAGTGATTAAGAGCATTGGTTGATCTTGTAGAGGACCTGGGTTCAGTTCCCGGCATCACATGGCAACTAGCAACCATCTGTAATTCCAGTTCTAGGAGACATGATGCCCTTTTCTGACCTGTATGGGAATTGCAGGACACAAGTTCACTTGCATACATGTAAACAATACACTCATATGCATAAAGCGAAATAAAATAATAAATAAAATATTTTAAGATATAGTACTCTTCACTCAGTCAATCAAACTTCAAGTTATTCTCCACTCTCTTCCATCCCATATGTGATACCTAATCTATCAAAATCCTGTTGTATCCATCTTGCAAAATATGATATAATTCCAACTGCTTTTCACTATTATTGAACTACCCTACAGCAATCCATAACTGATACCTTGTTTCTCCCCTGCAACCTCACATTTTAATCAGTACACCAATCAGTATGCTTTAAAAATCCATTCTTTTCATCTCCTTATGCAAAACATTTTTATGAATTTATTTTTATTTTGTGTTTTTGTGTTATACCTGCATGTGTGTAAGTGTACTCATATCATGCAGTGCTTGTGGAGGACAGAAGAGGGCATCAGATTCCCTAGAATTGGAGTTATGGACAGTTGTTAGCCACCATGTGGATGCTGGGATTCGAACTTGGGTATTTGGGTAGAAGATCTAGTGCTCTTAGCTACTAAACCATCTCTCCATCCTCCTGCAAAATATTTTAATCTGGAGTTATTTCAAATTTTGATTCTAACTCTAACCCTATTCATTCTGATACAGACACAATGATCAGTTTGTTCTTACACAGATCAAAGAAGCTTCCGTCTGAAAACTTTTGTATTTGTCTTTTTGGTGGACATACTATCTCCAAATATATTTATATTGTTCAGTTCCTTTCTTTGTTTAGGTCCTTGCTTATCAGAAGGGACTTTGCTGACCGCCATATCTAAAATCTATAACAGCAGAGCAGAGCAGTGGGTGTAAAACTGAAGAGGAACAAAAGAGAGGTGGATAATAGAAGACAGGTACTATCAAGGGATAAATTGGGAAAAAAGGGTACTTTAACTGGGGAAGGAGAAGGAAGGTACTACAGGGGAGAGAGAGGAAGGATAAATAATGCTTAGGTGGTGTGAAAAAACCGGAAGTAGCAGTGGGACATGTATTAGTTCAAATACTGAACTAATGAAAGCCTACTGAAAAATACACTAAATATATTGTTTATAAATCTCTCTCTCTCTCTCTCTCTCTCTCTCTCTCTCTCTCTCTCTCTCTCTCTCTGTGTGTGTGCGTGTGTGCACTTGGGTATATAGCTGAAGGATTTATGACAAAACAAAACAAACAAACAAAAACAAAAACAAAAACAAAAACAAAAAACAGTGCTGGACAGGAGAAACCCTCCTTTCAATTTGAAGCAATAGAGCTGGAACTGAGCTAGAAGCCTCCTTCCTGAAGACTAGCTCTCATAATATCAGAGGATAATATGCAAACTGCTAAGGGAGAAAAACAATCAATGTTACAACCCAGCTATAAAGCCTAATAACCATAACAATCAAACTATTTCTATTAGTGCAGGAGTGGCACTTTTATCTTGGAAGGAATCAAGATCTATCTAATTGGATTTAAAGTCTGGTCAACAGGAGGAAACGCATGTTTGGTACTATAAACAGCCAAATACATGTGGATGAATAGGTCATAGATTCTAAAGAAAACTCTGTGGCTGTCACATCTCTAACTTTTTACTGTAAGCTAAATATGTAGCTTTACATTTACAGACAAATATACCTCTCACCACTTGTGCTGGATAGCTTTGCTGTCAACTTGACACACCTGGGTTGAGGGAGCCTTGGTTGGGGAATTGGCTCCATTGGATTGGCCTGTGGCCACATCTGTGGTGTATTGTCTTGATTGTTGAGTTTTGACAGTATAAGAAGGCAGGCTGGGCATGAGCCAGAGAGCAAGCCAGTAGAAAGCAAGCCAGTGAACATGGCCTGTGCTTCAGCTCCTGCCTCCAGGTTCCTGCCCTGAGTTCCTGTCTTGGGCTCCCTAAGTAATGAACTGTGACCCAGGAGATGTAAGCTGAATAAACCCTTTCCTCCCCAAGTTGGTGTCAGAGTGTTTTGTCACAGCAATGGAAAGACAAACTAGAACAGAAATTGGTACCAGAAGAGTGGGGTATTGCTGTGACAGACCTGACCTTGGTGTTTTGGGGAAGGATTGTGGAGGCGTTTGGAACTTTGGGCTGGGAAGATCATTGAATGCCTAAAGATTGTTGCTGTGGAGCTTGGAGCAGTTTTGCTGAAGGAGTTGTAGAAGATGGAGGCCTGGCTTGTGAAGTTTCTAGTTTCAAAGGAGAGCAGAGATCATCAGGACTGTGTAATCTGTGGGTTCTGGTCAGCTGGGGCTGTGGAGAATCAGCTGTAAGTAACAAGAGACCAGAACCTGAAGTGAAACTTTTGTGGTACTGGGGCAATTGATGCTGGTTAGCTGGGGCTGAAAAATCAGCTGTAAGTAACAAGAGACCAGCATCACTGAGGTGAAATCTTCTGGGGAGAATATCTTCAAGGTCAGCACACAGAAGCTGTGACCCAGAAAGGGCCTGAGCCTCCATCTCGAGCCAGAAGCCGGACTTGGTAACGTGTAAGAGTCTCCTATATGGTTCCGGTGTTGAAATTTGAGGGGGTCACAGAGAGCAGCCGAGGCTTGGCACTGTGAGAGGTCAGGAAAGACCATTGGTGGAAGTGCACCTCGGTTGCTGTGAAGACCCCAGGATTGCAGGGGTCATGGAGAGAAGCTGAGGCTTTGCACCAGGAGAGGTCAGAAGAGACCATTGGTGAAGGTGCTGCCTCAGTTTCAGTAGCGACCCCAGCTTTTTGGAGATGCCGGTACCCTGGGACGACCACCAAGAGCAGCGGTAGGTGTAGAATGGAGTCGGCCTGGGCCTGCGAGATGAGTGTGCCACGGACGGCAGAGTCGGAGAGGGGGAGCTGCCGAGACCCTTTGGAGCCCAGAAGATCGTGAGTGAATCCCAGGTGTCCAGCCTTGAGCTACTTGCTGGACTTAGGTTTTGTTTGAGAGTGCCTGATTCTTCCCTTTGAAATAAGACAGTACTTGTTTTGGATTTTACAGCAGCCCACAGTTAAGAGACTTTTAATAGACTGGACTTTTAAGTGTTTGGACATTTTAAGGACTGTGGGGCTTTTAAGGATGTACTGTCTTAGGTTGTGATTAGTGTTAACATCATACTTTGGGGATAAGAACTGGAAAGGTGGTTTAATAGTGATGTGTTTGTGTGTCAAGTTGACAAGGGGTCAATTGTGCTGGATAGCTTTGCTGTCAACTTGACACACCTGGGTTGAGGGATCCTTGGTTGGGGAATTGGCTCCATTGGATTGGCCTGTGGCCACATCTGTGGTGTATTGTCTTGATTGTTGAGTTTTGACAGTATAAGAAGGCAGGCTGGGCATGAGCCAGAGAGCAAGCCAGTAGAAAGCAAGCCGGTGAACATGGCCTGTGCTTCAGCTCCTGCCTCCAGGTTCCTGCCCTGAGTTCCTGTCTTGGGCTCCCTAAGTGATGAACTGTGACCCAGGAGATGTAAGCTGAATAAACCCTTTCCTCCCCAAGTTGGTGTCAGAGTGTTTTGTCACAGCAATGGAAAGACAAACTAGGACACCACTCATCAAAGAAGCTTATTTTTGCAATAGGTAGAGATTATTACAGAATTCAAGAATTGATCAAATGTAGAGAACGAATGTCTGTGAAAAACCCAGCCCTAAGTAACACATGTATAATGCAATTTCTACACTTGATGCTCAGGAAACTTAGTGGAACAAGGGGAGAGAGAATAGTAATGCATCTCTCAATGCTCAACAAAATATTCCTCATGCAACAGAGGGTTATTAACATAAAAAGCCACATTGGTCAAAAGGTAGAGAATAAGAGCCTGCAGAGTGTGTGTCCATGAGTAAGACTTCTATATTACACTTCTGCCACCCAGATCTCAGGGACCATTGTTGAAGTGGGGGCAGGTAGAAAGACTATAAGAGCCACAGGATGTGAATGGCTACAAGGAAACAGAGTTTCCACGCAGCTGGGGACTTGCTCATATGAATTTATAGCAATGGTGATAATATGTGTATGACTCATGCAAACTCAAACTAGACAAAACTAAGTATAGATGTGAGGAAATGGGTAAGAAGCCCCAATGCTGGCTGAAAAGCTATTAACAGCTGATCTCTGCTGTCAATAGCTTTTCTCTGGGTGAGGGAGAGTTGGTCTTCTTTATGGGTGTGACACTAGATAGGTTGAACAGGCTTCAGTGGATGAACTCACACTGACGGACATCAAGAAACAAAATCTTGACTCAAACCTTAACACATATGACAAAATGTATAAAATCTGTTAGGGGAAGATATGGGGAGTGCAGATAGGGAGGGAGTCTAAACATATTTAAGAAGTAATGTATGAAATGCAAAATATTAAATAAAAAATAGAAAAAAGTTCTAATAAAACCAGGTTTAGTAGTGTATGCCTTTAGTCCCTGGACTTGTGAGGCAGATGCAGGTCGTTATATGTGAGATCAAGGCTAGTATAGTGTATATAGTGAGTTCTAGGCCAGCTGAGGCTACAGGAAAACTATGTCTCACAAACAACAAAAAAGCTAAAATGAAAATGTTGCCATAACTCAGACCTAGGCCTGCTAATCTGAGTGCATAGTTCTTGGGATCCTCCCAGACTGAGACATATGTAGTATCTTCTTTCTGGGTCCTCAATCTATAATCTGGCATTGTGTGCTAGAGTGTGTCATAAATTGCTTGCCTGTATGTGGCCTAGGGACAGTGAGCTATCAGTGGGTTGCCCCAGTGGTAACAAAGCAGGATATGTTTAAGTTGCTTGGCTTGGAATGCAACAAAAACCTGAGCTGCATGATGATTTCTTTCAAAAGGACTCATCAGCATGTCTCCTCTATTACATCATGAAATGAAATTTTCTCTTTCTTTTTTTTTAGAATGGATAACCCACAGGTTTCATGATAAAATGTGGATGAGTTTTAATAGCTCTTTACTTATCCCAGATTAATACTTAATTATCTTATGATCTACTCTTACAAAAATTTATTTTATTAGTTTATTATTTTGAGACATGGTCTTGCTAGGTAGACTAGGCTGGCTTGGAACTCAGAGAGGTCTATCCTATTCTGTCTCTAAGTGCTGGATTAAAGGCATGTGCAACCATGCCTGATCAGAAAATTTCACCAACGAAGTAAGTAGCACTAAGAAGAGATTGAGAAGCTCAAAAAGGAAATGGAAATACTAAAGAAAACACAGGATGAAATGAAAAAGGAAAAAGAACACTCATCAAATCAAGTAGGAAAGGAAAAATCCTCAGAAGTAGAATGGAGGAAGCAGAACAAAGAATATCAGATCTGGAAGATTACACAGAGCAACTAAAAACCTCAAATAAATAATATGAAAAATTTAAAAATACGCAAAAGTGGAACAACCAGGAAATATGGGACACTATGAAATGATCAAACCTCTGCATCATAGGAATAGAGGAAGGAGAGGAATCTCAGGAGAATAGTATTGATCAGATCTTCAACAGAATAATAGATGAAAATTTCCCCAAACTAAAAATAGACAAGCCCATACAAATACAAGAAGCACATAGGACCCCAAATAGACAAGATCAGAAAAGAAACACCCCACGCCATATCATAGTTAAAATGCTAGATGCCCAAAACAAAGACAAAATTCTGAGGGCTACAAAAGAAAAACAAGTCACATACAAAGGGAAACCCATCAGAATTACAACTGACTTCTCGCCTCAAACCATGAAAGCAAGAAGAACATGGAGCAAAGCATTCCCAGTGTTAAGGGACTACGGATGCCAACCCAGAATACTTTACCCAGCAAAAATGTCGACTATACTTGAAGGAGAGAGAAAAATCTTCCATGACATAAACAAGATGATGGAATACATGTCTGGAAAACCAACTCTTCATAAAATACTTGAAGCAATTCAAAGGGCAGAAGAGAGGAGCAACAATCCTCAAACACCTAGGAAAAGAAACTAACAAAAACATAACCATAGGAGCAAAATCAAAGGCTAGAAGTCCAAATGGATAATAAAGTGAAAGGAAGCAACATCCATCTTTCAATTATAACCTTAAATATTAATGGGCTAAACTCCCCAATCAAAAGGCATAGACTGGGAGAATGGATTAGGAAACAAAACCCATCTATATGCTGTCTACAAGAAACCCATCTCAATTTCAAGGATAGGCACCAACTTAAGGTGAAGGGATGGAAGAAAATATTCCAAGAAAATGGTACTAAAAAGAAAGCAGGAGTTGCTATTCTAATATCAGACAAAATAGACTTCAAAGCAAAAGAAATCAAAAGAGACAAAGAGTGCCATTACATCTTTATTAAAGGAACAACTGATGATGTAGATCTCACAATCATGAATATATACACACCAAACGCCAGTGCACCAAATTTTGTAAAGAAAATTCTTCAGGATCTCAAGGCACAGATTAACCCCAGCACACTAATAGTAGGGGACTTCAATACCTCACTAAGTCCTTTAGACAGATCAACAGGACAAAGGATAAACAGAGAGACATCTGAACTAAATGATACAATAAACCAAATGGGCCTCACAAACATCTATCGAATATTTCACCCAAACACCAGAGAATACACTTTCTACTCAGCACCCCAAGGAACATTCTCCAAAATAGACCATATGCTGGGACACAGGGAAAAACTCAACAAATACAAAAAGATTGAAATAATCACATGCATTCTATCAGACCACAGTGCAATAAAACTCAATATCAACACCGAGATAAACCCTACAACCTACAAGAACACATGGAGACTAAACAACACTCTCCTAAATAATCAATGGGTCAAGGAAGAAATAAAGAAAGAAATGAAAACATTCCTGGAACTGAATGACAATGATAATAAAACACAGCAAAAACTATGGGACTATTTGAAATCAATCCTAAGAGGGAAGTTTATAGCTATAAGTGCCTACATTTAAAAAACAGAAAAAGTATAAGTGAATGATCTAACACTGCAGCTAAAACTGCTTGAGAGACAACAAAAAATGAATGCTAAACGCAGCAGACAAGAAGAAATAACAAAACTCAGAGCAGAGATCAATGAAATAGAAACAAAGAAAACCATACAAAAAATCAATGAATCCAAAAGTTGGTTCTTTGAGATAATAAACAAGATAAACAGACCTCTAGCCCAGTTAATCAAAAGAATGAACAATTCCAAATCAATAGAATCTGTGATGGAAGGGGAAACATCATTATAGACAATGAAAAGACCCAAACAATCATATGGGAATAGTTCAAAAACCTATACTCTACTAAGTTTGAAAACCTAGAAGAAACGGATGAATATCTGAAATCCTATGAATCACCAAAGCTCAACCAAGAAGAGATCAACAGCCTAAATAGACCAATAACACAGCAAGAAATTGAAGATATAACAAGTAGCCTCCCAACCAAAAAAAGCCCAGGCCCAGATGGTTTCATGGCAGAATTCTATAAAATATTTCAAAAAGACTTACAGCCATTACTACTCAAGTTGCTTAGAAGGATACAAACGGAAGGAGTTCTCCCAAATTCCTTCTATAAAGCCAGCATCACACTATTACCAAAACAAGGTAAAGATACAACCAAAAAGGAGAACTATAGACCCAACTCCCTAATGAACACAGAAGCCAAAATTCTAAACAGGATACTGGCAAATCACATACTGACCCACATCAAGAAGATCATCCATCATGACCAAGTTGGATCCATACCAGTAATGCAGGGATGGTTCAACATACGAAAATCAATAAATATCATCAAGCATATAAATGCACTAAAAGACAAAAACAACACCATCATCTCAATTGACATGGAGAAAGCCTTTGACAAAATCCAGCATCTCTCATGTTTAAAGTCCTAGAGGGAATTGGATTGGAGGGATCATTCCTCAGCCTAATCAAAGCCATATATAGGAAAGCCATAGCCAATATCATCCTAAATGGAGAAATGACAGAAGCATTCCCCTTAAACGTAGGAACTCGGTAAGGCTGCACCCTGTCACCACTCCTTTTCAATATAGTGCTGGAAACCCTTGCTAGGGCAATGAGGCAAGGAAAGGAAATTAAAGGAATTCTAATTTGAAAAGAGGAAATCAAGATATCCCTTTTTGCTGATGATATGATTGTCTACCTAAGGGATGCTGAGAACTCCACCAGAAAACTCCTAGAAATGATTAAGAGCTTCTGTAATGTGGCAGGATACAAAATAAATCTGGAAAAATCAGTAGCCTTTCTGTACACCAACAACATGCAACTGAAGAAGGCACATAAGGAGACCTTCCCACTCACAGTAGCCTCAAGAACAATAAAATACCTAGGAACAAACATAACCAAAGACACCAAGGATCTCTGCAACAAAAATTTTAAATCCCTAAAGAAGGAAATTGAGGAAGACATCAGAAGATGGACAAACATCCCATGCTCAAGGATTGGGAAAATAAATATAGTAAAAATATCCATTCTACCCAATCTCTTGTACGGATTTAATGCCCCAATCAAAACCCCCAAGAGCTTCTTCACAGGCTTGGGAAAAAATGCTCAGTTTCATTTGGAAAAACAAAAGACCCCGAATAGCCAAAGCAACCCTGAGTAAAAAGAGCAATACAGGGGGGATCGCTATACCAGATATCAAACTATACTACAGGGCTATAGTCATAAAAACAGCTTGGCACTGGCACAAAAACAGACGTGTTGACCAATGGAATAAAACTGAAGATCCAAAACTTAGCACATACAATTTCAGCCACCTTATATTTGACAAGGAGGCCAAGAAGACACAATGCAGGAAAGACAGCATCTTCAGTAAGTGGTGTTGGCAAAACTGGATCACCACCTGTAGAACAATGAAATTAAACCCCTACCTCTCACCCTGTACACAAGTCAATTCCAGATGAATCAAAGACGTCTGTGTGAAACCCAATACTCTGGAGGTGATAGAAGAAAAACTTGGCAGCAGACTACAAGACATGGCATAGGAAAAGTCTTCCTAAATCAGACAGCAGCTGCACAAGTAATAAGATCGACAATTGACAAATGGTACCTGTGGTGGTTTGAATGAGTGTCCCCCATAGGCTCTAGGTATTCAGACATTTGTCTCCAGTTGGTGGCACTGTTTTTGGAGGTCTTGGGGTGTGTGGCCGTGCTGGAGGAAGTGTGTCACTGGGGGCAGGCTTAGTGAGTTTAACAAGCCTCGTGGTCTACAGTTGCTCTCTCTCTCTGCCTTCCTGGGCCTCTTTGCGAGATGTGACCCTCAGCATCCTGCTCCAGATCCAGCCGCCATGCACCCCGCCACAATGGACTCGAATTCCCTGGAAACGTCAATCATAAAAGCCTCAAATAAACTCTTTCCTGTTTATAGCTCTTGGTCATGGTGCTTTTATCACAGCATAAGAAAAGTGACTAATACAGATAATTGGTACCAGAAGAGTGGGGTGTGCTGTTGGCTGTGAAGAATCCGACCATGTGGATATTTGGAGAAATAGGGAAGACTATGGGAAATTGGGCTAGAAAGGCTTGTTGACTACGTAAGCAGAGCTTAAAGGGACATTCTAGCAGAGGCCTGGAAGAAAACATGGCTGCAAAAGAATGAGGAAAACAAAGACTTAGGCAGAAACTTGGATATTTTGATAGAGAGTCTGGCAGCAGTTTGCCCCAGCCCAAATGCTTGCCTGATGCTAAGTTGAAAAGCAATGACTGGGCTGGGAGAGAGGGCCTAGTGGTAGAGAAGCGCCAACTGCTCTTGCAGAGGACCCGGGTTTCCTCCCCATCGAACCCAAGTGGCTGCTGAGAAACATCTTTAACTCCGAGTTTTCCAGGGAATCTGACACCCTCTTTCGATCGCTGCGGCATTGCACTACAAACCTGTGCAACAACCTAACATGCAGACAGTACACTTCATACAACATTAAAAGAAAAAATAAATAAATAAAAAAAGAAAGCAATGACTGAAAATGTCTTTGGTGGAGGATTATTTCAAGACAGCCTAACAAAGAAATGGTGGCATGGCTTTTATGCTGAATAGTTGTGGCAGAGCTACAGTAAGAGAAGAGCAGATGGGGGCAGAAGAAATGCAGAATGTACAATTTTGGAATCGGGGACTGCACTAGAAAGATTAAAGGTGGGGGCCAAGAAGGCATGTGAAGGAGAGCTCCCTTTCATAAGGAGACTAAGTGATTAAGGAAAGGCCCAGGGAGATTTACAAGTAACAAAAGAATCAGTACCTTCAGGGGGCAAGACCACACCAGCTAATCCTCCAGCTTTTGAAAGGAAAATACTAAAAGCATTTCCTGCTCTCCAACAAGTCCCAGGCAGAGAAAAATTGACAAATGTGGTTAAAGTAGGAGAGATTCCCTCCCAAACTTGGTAGCAGATTTGGCAATTTTCATTCAGGTGGTGCGGGATCTAGAGCAAGAAGTTTGCAAGAGAGAAGGTCATCATTCTTCCTCCATGGTTTCAGAAAGATGCGCCAAGGTCAGGCCGAGCACAGCAGGGGTGTCCCGGCATAAAGTAGTCCCTGATAGGCCAAGTGCATGAACTGTGAATGTGAAGCCTGATTGGCAGCAGAGACCCCAAGAAACATTCAAGAATGCCAGACCGTGAGATATTTGCCAAGGAGAGCAGCATACAGGGAATGGTACCAACCAGCCTAAGGAAGAGATGTATTTGCAAGCAAAGCTGGAAAGCCTGAGCCATCTAAACCCTTTGGGAAGTCCAAGTCACAGAAGTTGCATGTGGACTACTGGACTTGCTGTTTGCCCCGCAGGTTTTCGGTTTGTTTTGGTCCAGTATTTTTTCACTATGCCTCTATTCCTCCTTTTGGAATGGGAAGGTGTATTCGGCTCCACTGTACATTGGGAGTATGGAATTTGTCTTTGATTTTACAGGAGCTTACAGTTAAGAGATTGCCTGGAGTCTCAGAGAACGTTTGGATGTAGACTTTGAATGACATGGAAACTGGTAAAGACTAGGGGACTTTTCGGTTGAATAAATGCATTTTTGCATTTTATATGGCCAGGAGCCTATGGGGGCAGGGAGGGAATGTGGTGGTTTTGAATGAGTGTCCCCCATAGGGCTTTTAGGTATTCTACGTTTGTCCTCCAGTGGGTGGCCTGTGGTTTTGGAGGCCTTGGGGTGTGTGGCCATGCTGGAGGAAGTGTGTCACGGGGGGCAGGCCTAGTGGGGGTTTAAAACAGCCTGGTGCTACAGTTCTCTCTGTTTTCTGTGCTCTTTGTGAGATGTTACCCTCGGCTTTCTGCTCCAGATCCAGCGCCATGCCTCCCGACCAAACAATGCACTCTAAGTCCTGAAACCGTCAATCTTAAGCTCAAATAAACTCGTCCTTTTTAATAAAGTCCGTGGTCCCATGGTGCTTTAGCACAGTGACAGAAAAGTGACTAATACATACACTCATTAAACTAAAAGCTTCTGTACATAAAAAGAAAAAATAAAGGAAGTGAAGAGAAAACCCTAAAACCCCAGAGTGGGAGGAAACATGCACTGCAGATACATCTGACAAAGCATTAATTGCCAGAGCATACAAGTTATTCAAAAAACAAAAGAAGAAAGAAAACAAATGAACACTCAAAAGATCTAGCAAAGAAGTGAATAGAGACTTCACAGAGGAGGAATTAAGATGGCTGAGAAACAGTTTTTAAAAACGGTTCAAAGTCACTAATAATTAAGGGAAAACAAATTANCCAGTCATATACTCCTGGGTATATACCCACAAGACTCATCTTACTGCAGAAATACATACACATATATATATATATATATTGCAGCTCTGTTCACAATAACAAAAAGCTGGAACCAACCCAAATGTCCCTCAACTGCTGAGTGGATAGAGAAAATGTGGTACATCTACACAATGGAGCTCTATGCAATGGTAAAGAAAGGCAACATCATGAACTTTGCAGCTAAATGGATGGAGCTAGAAGATTTTATATTAAGTGAAGTAACACAGTCCCAGACAAACAAATGACAAATTGTATCCCTCATCTGTGGATGCTAGCACCCATAACCCAGTTGTAAATATTTCTTGTTGAGAGGGATGCATATTAAAAGAATAACAACAGAAAGACTGCATCAGAAAACTGACTGAAATGGTGAATCAGGAGGGGTGGGAGAGGCAGGAGAGGGACATGTGTGTATATTAGATTAATGTATATTTAATTGATGTGAGTTCAACAAGTATCCAATTTTGCCCAAACTCTACCTACAGGTTACATGGTATTTTAGGACATAGAAAAAGTAAATATGTGTATATTAAACATTGGTTTAAAGGTTCTGATAAAAACGGTAATGCACCTTAGGTAATTAGAAATATAAATTGTTGTTGTCCACATTTGTTTTACTTAAAATGTGTATAACAATAACTTTGGGATTGGCACATACAAATGTTTTCTATAAATTTTCTTTGGTACAGTATATCATCTTGTAGCATTCTCTTTTACCTGTAGGATGATTTAACTTAAAAAAATTAAGTTTTCTTCCCAATTTAATGACATACAGTCGCCCAAAACAGCTTGGGTGAATTTGATGCAATCTGCCTCTTGATTCCTGCCTATAGGTATGTATACTACAACTGCCCTTTTGAGACTCAGGGGTCAAAAAACAAAAACCTAAAATAAAAAGGGGGGATACAGATATATGAAACTTTTTTGTCAAAAACTTTGCAATTCAAATCTTAAAACTAACTTTGGGAAAAGATTTGTATGTTCCCACAGGTCAAAATGTCACAAACTTAATGACTGAGAAAGAAAAGACACAGCTTTGCATTTTGGAGGATGTACCAGGACATGCCAGCAGAAAGGTTGGCCTGTCTGAACATTGAAAAGAAGAAAATCCTCAGACTGCTACAGGCATCAAACCCCTCTGATGATCCTACTTGTAACAACTATTTATAGTGAGTCCTAATGAAACTTACCTTCTAGGTGCCACAAAGTTTTAATATGAGAGATTTTCTTACCTCTCCTTCATAGAACAAGGAGGAATATGATGATGATGATGAGGTCGTTCTCTAACTACAAATTGGAGCCAACTGTCATAGAGGTAATCTCTTATAAAACTGGTAAAACTGCCTTCTTTAATTGACTAATAGACAAAGGAACTGCAAAAATGATTATTCTCTATTCAGAAGCAAATATAATACTGAAGTATCCTTAAGCTGTGCACTTAAGCAAAATATATTAAAACAGGAGAGCTCTGATATCATCAATAGATTATTCTACCAAGAGATGTTGGTCAGGGGATCCAAGCCCCCCCCCCCAATGTAAAGGCTTCTTGCCTGTAAACTGGGATACCTGCAAGAAGAGAGGTGATAAGGCTCTGCTGTCGAAGACCTGATGTAAGCATGGGAAAGATGTATTGAGAGCACACTTGCAAGTGTACAGTTGGTCTCTGGAATACCAGAGAGTGTTACCAAAGGCCACTAAACCAATAAAGCAAATATAGGTCTCCTTGAGTCAAGCAAGACTCCTCCATCAGCACCAGCTACACCTCACCTGCCTGGAAATACTGTGCAGCACTGGCGGCCATATGTCCATATATTCCAAATCTAATTGTCTATTAGCTCTCTCCTTGGAGGAATAACCCTTGGCTGATGCCACAAACTTACATCCTTTAGTGGTTAGGAGATGTTATAAGCCACAGTAAGACCCTGTCATATTTTACAGAAAAAAAATATAATTCATGGATTAACATACCATCCAAATATCTGTGTCTATACCAAAGTAACCTACCATAACAATTAGTTCTGTTTAAATACCTATATATCTAATTGCCTGTGCTTCATTAGTAGGATTGAAAGGTTATTCCTGGACAAACTGTCAGCCCATGAAAGTAAAGAGCCAGAATTGACCAGAGTCCAAAATGACAGCTCCAGAGAAAGTAGACTGTTTTGCTTTGCATCCACCTGTGCCCCTTTTGTAAGCCTAGGGAACAATCTGTGGAAGAGGAGGCATGGTAGAATGTAAGGCTGCGATCGGGGCGAATGGTGAAACTACAGCATTATAGACTGGACACTTATTTGATCAACTTGAGTGAACATACAAGCCCCCTAGCTGGATTGTGGGACCCTTGGACTGTGTTGGTTTGGGCACAACTGCTTGCAAATTGGTTTTACATGAAGGATGCTTATACTCATAAATTATTACTTATTGTTAAAAAATGAAAAAAATAAAAAAGTAAAAAAAATAAGAAAAGTAAAAAAAAAACAAAATGTGAATTAAAAAAAAAGAATTTTTTTGAGAGTTCCTATACAGTAAGACAGAGTAAATTTATGTATTTCTATTAGAAATTCTATGTATTTCTAATGATTTAGGACAAGAATGGTTACAGTTTCTATGATTTTCTTGGGAGAAGAGGTACTGTATCTTCCTTGGCCTGCCTTGCAGGAAAAAAAAAGCAGCAAGATTAAAGAGGATGGAAAAATATTATATCTTGCTTCTAAGGCCCTTTCAATATGACAAAACTTTATGAAGTTTTGAGCCTCAATAGTTGAATCCCTTTGGCTAAGATCTATGTATTCATCATTCTACTTGCCAGTCAATAATAAATATTTCTGTTTTGTTTTTTTTTTTGTTTTTTTGTTTGTTTTTGAGACAGTATCTTGCTGTGTATCTCTGCTTGGTTTAAAACTGCCTCGACCTAATAAATGCTTGGATTACAGGTGTGTACCATCAAATCTGGAATCTTAAATGACTTCAGGTGTCATACATGAAACTAAAAAAAATTAAAATACATCTTCATGATAATTTAACTACTCATGTTTAAAATATTGTCTTCCATGTGTCAAAGTCTAAGCTATTTATATATAACAGAGAAAAAGAGGAAAAATACTTTGAGCTCATGTAGCTTACATTCTACTAGGGCAGAGATTAGAGATTCAGTAGACATGAGCCAGAATGGTTGCCTTAGATGTGTCCAAAAAGTATGAATTTAGGTGACTATTTGAGAGCTGAGGAATTTTTAAACTTAAAAAAAATGATAATAGGAGCTGTTGAGCTGGCTCAGAACTTCAGAGCACTGTATGCTCTTGCAGAGGATCTGGGTTTGGTTTCTATCGTCCACATGGTGACTAACAAACATCAGTAACTCTCATACCCACCCCTGGCCTCCTCCTTGGACATTACACACAAATAAGGCATTCACATGCAGCCAAAACAATCATACACATGAAATAAAGTTTTAAAAATGAGAAGAGGGTATGAAATCATCACTTTCAAGAATAGAGGGAAAGGAAACACAGACTGCACCCAGGTGGCCAGCACCACCCCAGATTCCTGCAAGAACCAGGTAAGGTTCTGCACAACTCTAGTAACTCTGTGCACCTTGGTGATGACAGGATCAGAACATGACTGCACCCATGTGTCCATCACCACTGCAGCTTCCAGTACAGACCTGGTAAGTGTCTGTACACCTCTGAGTAACTCTGTTGTGACTAGATCAGGGACACAACTGCATCCAGTTGACCAGCTCCACCCCAGCTTCTGTTGTGGACTGTTTAAGGGTCTGCACACCTATGCATAACTCTGCACACATCAGGGGTGACCAGATCGGGAACACAGAATGCACCCAGGTGGCTGGTGCCACCCCAGCTTCCAGCACTGCACCCATTTTGCCAGTGCCACTCCAAATTCCAGTGCAGACCAGGTAAGTGTCTGCATACTTCAGAGGTGACCTGATCAGGTGCACCCCCACTCGGTAGTGCAGCCATCCCAGTGGGAACAGTGTTAATGTATCAGGGCACAAAGTAACAGAAGAAATAGCAAACCTGCCATTCCACAGACAGGCTAGAGGAATAGGCCTTCAAACCAGTGAAGAAACACTTGAATTTCACATCAGATTGCAACAACAAATCAAATCCACATGTCAGAAACACAACAAAAAAACAACAACATGGGAAAAGCAAATAAAAAATCTTTACCAAAATCTATCAGTCCTATAGAAGTCTCCAAAATTGAGATGTCCCTGGAGGTAACCAAGGACACAGATCTTAAAAAAAAATCATTGACATTCTCAAAGAAATCCGGGACTATGAAAAAAAATTAAAGAACTAAAGGAGAGGACAAACTCAGGAAGAAACTAAAGGTAGAGAATGACAAACACCAGAACAAAGTAGAAACACTGAAAAGATACGATGCTGAAATGAAACAGGAAACTGACTAGTGAATCAAGGATCTAGAAGAAGAGAATGACAAGATGCAGAAGGAATGGAAATATTAAAGAAATCACAGGATGAAATGAAAAAAGGAAATCAAACACTCATCCAATCAGCAGAAAGGAATGGAAGAAAGCCTCAATAACAGATTGGATGAAGCAGAAGCACAGAATATCAAGACTGAAATATAACATGGAAGAACTAGGATGCTCAAGCAAAGATTATGAAAAAATTGAAAAATACACAAGAGTGGAATAATCAGGAAATGTGGGACACTATGAAAAGACCAAACCTCTGTGTCATAGGGATAGAGGAAGAAGAATCTCAGGATAACTGTATTGATCAGATCTTCAACAGAATAATAGAAAAAAATTTCCCCAAACTGAAGAAAGAAAAACCCATACAAATAATAGAAGCACACAGAACACCAAATAGACAAGATCAGAAAAGAAATTCTCCATGCCATATCATAGTTAAAACACAAGATGCCCAAAGCAAAGACAAATTACTGAAAACTACAAGACAAAAACAACAAGTTACATATAAAGGTAAACCTATCAGAATTACAGCCGACTTTTCAGTGAAAATGATGAAAGCCAGAACATGGACCAAAGTATTCCCAGTACTAATCAACTATAGATGCCAACCCAGATTACTATACCAAACAAAAATGTTGATTATAGTTGAAGGAGAAAGAAAAATCTTTCATGACATAAACAAGATGATGGAATTCATGTCCAGAAAACCAACCCTTCAGAAAATACTTGAAGCTATTCAAAGGCCAGAGGAAAGGAGCAACTATCCCCAAGCAGCTAGAGAGTGATTAATAAAAGTATAGCTGCGGGAAGATGAACCTAGGCCAAGAACACAAACAGAAAATAAGGTGAAAGGAAGCATTTCTTAATAATAGCCTTAAATATTAATGTTCTAAACTCCCCAATCAGAAGACATAGACTGGAAGAATGGATTATTAAACGGAGCCCATCTATATTCTGTCTACAAGAAACCCACCCCACTCTCAAGGATAGGTGTCAACTTAAAGTGAAAGGATGGAAAAAATATTCTAGAGCCTGGTGTGATGATGCATGCCTGTAATCCCAGCACTCGGGAGACAGAGGCAGGTAGATCTCTGTGAGTTCAAGGCCAGTCTGGTCTACAGAATGAGTTCCAGGACAGCTGGGGCAGAAGGAGACCCTGACTCAAAAAAAATTCCAAGAAAATGGTACCAAAAAGCAAGCAGGAGTTGCTATTCTAATATCAAAAATAGACTTCTGAGTAAAACTAATCAGAAGATATAAAGTAGGCCCTTACATCCTTATCAAAGGAATAATTAACCATGAAGATTTCATAGTCATGAGTATATACACACCAAACTTTGATGTACCAAACTTTATAAGCATAATTCTGCAAGACCTCGAGATACATATTAATCCTAGTACACTAATAGTAGGGGACTTCAATACTCCACTGAGCCCTTTGGATAAGTAAACTGGACAAAGAATAAACAGAGAGACATCTGAACTGAACAATACAATACAATACATCAAATGGAACTCAGAGACATCTACTGAATACTCCACCCAAGCACCAGAAAATATACTTTCTACTCAGCACCCCATGGAACATTCTCCAACATCAACCACATACTGGGACACAGAAAAAATTCAACAATTATAAAAGGATCAAAATGATCCCATGCATCCTATCAGACCACAGTGCAATAAAGATTAATATCAACACCAGAAGTAGCCCTACTATCTACAGGAACACATGGAGAGTAAATCATACACCCCTCAATAATGAATGGGTCAAAGAAAAAACAAATAAAGAAATAAAAGTATTCCTGGAACTAAGTGAAAAAAACAATATAACACAACAGAACCTATGGGACACTTAAAAAGCAGTCCTAAGAAGGAAATTAATAGCACTAAGTGCCTATATTAAAAAACAAACAGAAAGAGCACAAATAATCTAACACTGCAGCTAAAAACACGTGAGAGGCAATAACAACTGAATCCTAACCCCAAAAGATAAAACAAAATAACAATAATTATAACCGAGATCAATGACATATAAACAAAGAAAACAATACAAAGTATCAATGAATGTAAAAGCTGGTTCTTTGAAAGGATAAATCAGGTAGATAGACCTCTAGCCCAGTTGGCAAAAAGAAAGAAAGAGCAACTCCAAATCAATAGAATGTGAGATGGAAAGGGAAACATCACGACTCACATTGAAAAGATTCAGACAGTCATATGAAAATATTTTAAAAACCTATACCCTACTAAATTTGAAAACCTAAGAGAAATGGATGAATATCTGAAATCCTATAATTCACGAAACCTTATTCAAGAAGATATTGACAGCTTAAACAGACCCATAATATTTGATGAAATTGAAATAGTAATTCAAAACCTCCCAACAAACAAAAGCCCAGGCCCAGATGATTTCAGGGCAGAATTCTATAAAACATTTAATGAGGACTTACAACCATTATTACTAAAACTGTTCAGAAGGACACAAGCAGAGGAAAATCTCCCAAATTCATTCTATGAATCCGGCATCACTCTAATACCAAAACCAGGCAAAGATACAGCCAAAAAAACACCCTATAGACTAATTTTATTAATGAACATAGATGCAAAAATTCTCAACAAAATACTCACAAACTGCATACAGGCACACATCAAAAAGATCATTCACCATGACCAAGTCAGTTTTATACCACAGATGCAGAAATGGTTCAACACATACAAATCAATAAATGTCATAAAGCACATAAATGGGTTGAAAGACAAAAAACACGTGGTCATCTGAATCTACACCAATAAAAGCTTTCAACAAAATCCAGCATGCTTTCATTTTTAAAGTCCTAGAGGGATATAATCAAAACCATATACAAAAACCCTACAGCAAACATCATCCTAAACAGGGAAAAATTAGAAGCATCCCCCATAAAATCAAGAACTTGGCAAGGCTGCCTCCAATTTCCACTCCTCCTCAATATGGTGCCTGAAACACTTACTAGAGCAATAAGACAAGAAAAAGAAATTAAGGAGTACTAATTGGAAAAGAGGATGTCAGACTATCACTTTTTGCAGATGATATGATAATTTACCTAAGGGACCCAAAAAATTCCACCAAGACCTCCTAGAAATGATCAAGAGTTTCAGTAAAGTGGTGTGATACAAAATTAACCTAGAAAAATCAGTAGCCTTTCTTTTTCTTTTTCTTTTCTTTGTCTTTTTGAGACAGTGTCTCCCTGTAGGCCCAGTTGGCCTGGAACTCACTCTGTAGACCAGGGTGGCCTTGAACTCACAGAGAGCCACCTGCCTCAGCCCCCTGAACTTTGGATTAAAGGCATGTGCCACCATGCCTGGCAATAGCCTTTCTTTGCAACAACAATAAACGAATGGAGAAGGAATAAAAGGAGACCCTCCCATTAACAAAAGCCTCAGAAAAATACCTTGGAATAAACTTAACCAAAGACACCAAATGTCTCTACAATGAAAAATTTAAACCCCTGAAAAAGGAGATTGAAGAAGATACCAGAAGATGGAAAGACCTCCCATGCTCATGTATTGGAAAATTTAATGTAGTAAATATACCCATTCTACCGAAACTAATATAGAGATTCAATACAATCCCAATGAAACTCCCCATGAGTTTCTCCTCAGACTTAGGAAAAAACATCCTTAAGTTCATATGGAAAAACAAAAGAACCCAAAGCAACCCTAAGCAAAAAACTTAACACAGGGGGGATAACCATACCACATTTCAAAATATATTTCAGGGCTATAGTAATAAAAACAGCCTGGTACTGGCACAGAAACAGACCCATAGATCAATGGACCAAAATTGAAAATCCAAACCTGACCACATACAATATCAACAATCTCATGTTTGACAAGGGGGCCAAAAAGACTCAATGGAGGAAAGACAGCATCTTCAGCAAATGATGCTGGCAAAACTGGATCACCATTTGTTGAAGGATGATGCTGAACACCTACTTTTCACCCTGTACAAAAATCAACTCCAAATGAATCAAAGACCTCATTGTGAAACCAGAAACTCTGAAAAAGAAGAAAAAGTCAACAGTAATCTACAAAATATGGGTGTAGGAAAAGACTATAAATCAGACAGCAGCTGTGTTGGAAACAGGGTTAACATTAGACAAGTGGGACCTCATTAAACACAAAAGCTTCTGTTCAGCTCAAGAAACAATCAAAGAAGTGAAGAGAAAACCCACAGAGTGTGAGGAAACATTTACCAGTGATACATCTGACAAAGGCTTAAGATCCAGAATATATAAATTACTCAAAATCAAAAGAGTAAGCAAACAAATGACAGGATCAAAAGATGGAGTAAAGAGCTGAACAGAGAATTCACAAATGAAAATGTGAAGATGGCAGAGAAACATCTCAGAAAGTGATCAACATTGCTAATAATTAAGGAGATGCAAATTAAAACCAGCTTAAGGGGCTGGAGAGATAGCCTAGTGATGAAGAGTGCCGACTGCTCTTGCAGAGGACCTGGGTTCAATTCCCAGCACCCACATGGCGGCTAAGAACCGTCTTTCACTCCAGTTCTGGGGGAATCCTATGCCCTCTTCTGACCTCCGTGGCATTGCATGACACGGGTGCACCAACTTACATGCAGACAGTACACTCATATGCATAAAAATAATAAAAAATATTAAAAAAAAACAGCTTAAGATTTCACCTTACTCCATGTATTAGTCAGCGTTCTCTAAAGAAACAGAAGCAACAGGATGAATATATAACTATATACAATTTATTGATTTGCTCACGTGACGGAGCTCAGCAGTAGCGCCGAACTGGAGAGGCCGGGAATCCAGGGAACTGCTCAGTCCGCAAGGCTGGATGTCTCAGTAGTCCCAATCCAGTGCTGAAGGCCCAAATGGGTTCCAGGAGATCTGCCGATCTCAGTACATGCTGGGATCTGAAAGGCTGATCACAGCAGCAAGACAAACTCACCAGATGAGAGAGGCAAGCCGCAGGAGAAAAAAGGGGACCAGCTCCTTCTGCCGTGACCTTAAATACTGCCTGCCGGCAGAAGGTAACGCCCACATTTGGGGTGGGCCATCCGGGTTGAGGCGGTCCAATCAGAAGACCCTTTTCTCTTATTTGTTCCTTAGTCCAGTCAAGTTGACAGCCAGGATTAACCATCACACCTCAGTAAAACTGGCTTAGATTAGGAAAACACCAAATGCTGGAGAGGTTGTTGGGTAAGGAGAACACTCATTAACTCCTAGTGGGAATGGAAATTGTGCAACCCTTATGGAAAGTAGTATAGAGGATACTTAAAGGACTCAAATTAAACCTCACTCTGCAGACCAGGCTGGTCTTGAACTCACAAAGATCCGCCTGCCTCTGCCTCCCAAGTGCTAGGATTAAAGGCATGTGTGACCATGCCCAGCTCAGCAAAATACATTTCTTCAGCTCAAATGAATACATATGATTAAACATTATGAGACCAAGGGATTTCACTTTGCTCTGTTCAACCCAAAGGGAGATCAAGATACTACTGAGGGTTGAGGCACCAATAATTTTGTGCTGGATTCAAAATGAAGAAATAAAAAACAGTTTTGCATGGACTGTGATCACAACAGCATTTATTATATATCTGAGCTATTCCTTTCAATTCTGTACATCTGAGTGTGTGTGTGTGTGGGTGCGTGTGTGTGTGTGTGTGTGTGTGTGTGTAATGGAATCCAGGTTCATTTTCACGTTAGTCAAGTTCTTTATCAGTGAGCTATAATATCCTTGGCTCTTCAATGATTATATATTTTTTATTCGTAAGACTGCCTGATTCTTTTAACCTATTTTTATTTCATATTCTCTTATTATTATCATTTTCATTTCATGTACTCATTAATTTGATAAACCTTGGTATAGGTTCTATTAAGACATAAACACATCCATTCTATGGCTGTTGACATATTGCTTTAGTATTGCTAGATCCTTGTATGAATTCTATTTATTACTGGTTCTGTATTTGCCTCTGTGGCATTTATGATACATATATATTTTATGTGTACCAATGACTCTATTAGAAGAAGTTATCTTTTCTGTGGGTTCTTATATATTCCTGTGGGTATATTAATGTGGCTCCAATAAGATCCTAGCTTTATATTGACTTATCACTTCTATTTTACTTATACAACATTTGGAAATTAAAACCTCAATAAGTTGCATTTCAATCTCTTGAAGACTTCCTTTTTTCTCTTTAAAAATCTGCTCAAGCCTTGAAGTGAACTACTGCTCAGTCATGAGCGCATGCAAGTGAGAGAAGGTAGCCTGCCAGGAATAGGGCAGATTTTTCCTCTTACTTAGCAATATAGAGAAACCAATCTTAGCTTCATTTGGTAATTGTACATTTATTTCATCAAATAGAGTATAATGTCCCAGTATTTCTTTCTTTTTTAAAAAATATGTTTATGATTAAAATGAACGTATTGTGCATATTAATGTAATTGATTGTGATATATTTCCATTCAGGATTTCTACATACATTCATTAAATCTAGTCACAGTTCATCCACCATCATGCCCCACCCCAATAATGAGTGTCTAGTACTCGCTACTTCCACAATCAGGCTGAATGTTTTTGTTGTTGATAATATTGTTGTTTCTACATACATAAGGCAACATGCTGGATGCTGGCATGAATTAATTTAGAATAAACAGTGCTCAGGAATTTCTGAGAAGTGGCTGGGACCCAGACGAGGGATGGACCACTGATAACAGTGAGCTCATCAATTATCCTGTTGGTTTGAACACCAACTGGGACTCAACTGCTATGTCTTAAATTTCTGTTTTGTTCTATAGGAAGATCATCCTGGACAGTTTCTAGTTATTGCCTGCTTTGCTCAGAACCTAAGCACATTCTGTTATTGTTAGCTGACTTATCTGTTTTTACTAAGTTTTATGTGTGTTGTCAATGGTTAATTGCCTTCCCCCAAAGTTGTTCATCACTCAGAGCTTATCTATGAAGCTTTCTGCTCCATCCTCTCTGTATGAGGGCATCTTGTTAATTTCACTTTCCTTGGAATCCTGGTCCTTTTGCACACTTTGTGAGACCTCTGCTTTTCACTATATAAACTTTTAACAAAGAAAGATTAAACAAGGTTTGCAAAAGACACGTCTCCCAGAAGTGCATCTGTGGCACTCTCTGTGCTGTTCCTTGCTCCCTGGGAGCTAGAGATGGGTCAGCATTGACATGGGTCCCTGCAGCAACATGTGATACTTGTCTTCCCACGTCTGATTTATTTCAATTAGCACATTATCCTCCATTTCTACTTTTTCCCTGAAAATGACAAGATTTTATTCTTTCACGTGAATGAATGAATAATATTCTGTCTGTGTGTGTGTGTGTGTGTGTGTGTGTGTGTGTGTGTGTGTGATTTCTTTATCCACCTGGACACCTAGGTTGATTCTACCTTCTAGAATTTAGCTGTTGTTGATATCACTATAACAAACATGGACATGCATATGTCTGTTAAAATCATGTTTTCTAACATCCGTATTTCAACCTAATCTCCTAGTGTCATGCTAAGCGCCAGCCTGTGCTTCTTTCTTCATTACTAAAAGGTAGATGTCCACCCCTACATGAAAACATAAGTTTCAAAATTCCATGTCTTATACTATACTCATTCTATGGAAAACTGGTATGATTACTAATAAAAGATAACTAATAAACAACATGGATACAGACTATTTAATGAAGGCCTTTGTTGGGCAACACTCCAAAAGGCAGGTATCTAGGAAGATGTCATGATATAGCAAAGACTTTCCAACTCATTCAAACTAAAATCCTTCCATTTGAGGCCTTAGGTAATCTAATCTTCTGCTGCTTCTCTGGATCCCTGGGCCTACTGGGCACTCACTGCACTCTGTTTTTGGCTATGTCAGGTTCATGGATACATTCCTCTTAGGTCCCTTGCTGTTATTCTTTCTTTTACTTATGATAATGCTTTTGAGTCCATCAGATCTTTACTTAAATATTGCTTTTTCAGTGCAGTTTTTACTGGCCTTAAACCTTCTGCCTATATAAATAATATCTGTAGCAGGAAGATTTGGGATATTACAATGATTCTTGTTTTGCCCTATCCCTGCAAAAGTTCCAGGCCCCTTCCCTTGAGGCATTGAGCAAAATGTCACACCTCTAGTTACCTGTTGCACAACCCAGAGCTCTGCAACCCCCCCAATTATAACCAAGTGGCTCACACCTCCCTTCCACTTGCCCCCCACTTCCTTGCCCAAAGTACAGTCGTCTTCAATATATAGAACTCACTGACATAAAATAAATGGAGCTCCTATTCTCCCCGGCTCTCTGTGTGTGAGTCTGCTCATTTCCACGGGTGATCTCCTGCGGTTTTCCCTCCCCCTTTCTTGCCAGAGCAAAGCCTAGAGACTGTCCGCCTGCAGGCAGGGGACAAGTCCTGGAGCTGAGCCAAGAAGGGAAGAACATCATGTGGAATGAGATCATGCATGACACAAAGACATTGAGCAATGACAACTGGCGCCCAGAATGTGCAGCTTGAATTTCCACCAAAGGAAGAAGGAAACAAGGTATCCTCGGGCTCTCTCTTAGCCCCTGATTTCCCCCATGCAAGGGGAATCTCAGAGGGTTTTACCATAGAGACAAGGAGATAACTCCCCTAACCAGGGTAGTCACAACCAGCTATGGTATATCTCCATGGAATTTAACTCTTTTCCCACAAGAGATTAACCTTTGAATCTGCTTTAAGTTTCTGTCCTCTACACAGCCAGTTCAGCACATCTCCATGGAGATTAGTTTTTTGAACTGTCCTGTTTCCTAACCACTAGTATTTCCTATCTCACTTTATCATGGGTAACAGACACACCAAAAAGATCCACAAGCTAAGAAAATAAAAATGCTCCTCAAGAGTCAAGGAGTTAAAATTTCCATGGGAAGCCACCTCCTTTTGGAGAGAGACTCTTAGTATTGCCCCATGGATGTCCCCTGCAGAATTATGGAGTTCAGAATCCTGGATGCATGTGGCACAGAATGCTAGGCAGTGAGAAAATGCTCTGGCATCTCTCACGTTCTTGCCACTACTAGCCGTGGTGAGACAATGTTTAGGACCTTCTCACCAAACCACTCCAGGAAAGGAAAACAACAAAATTAAATTGCAGACTCCCTCTTCCCAAGAACCTGCTAAAACTCCCCTTGAGAACCCAGATAAAATTACCTCTGAAAGCCCCCAAGCTCCAGACCCAGTAAAAGTAGAACAGGATAATCAAAACTTCCAAGTGGTTAGCCTTAACCTTTCCCCTAATTATCTGACACTCCCTCTCAAGGGGCCAGAAACACCTTCTCCTTCAACTTCTTCCCTCTCTGCTACAGAAAAACTGTGCCAGATTTGGGATAACCCAGATCTTCAATTACAGGTGTTCCCCATTAATGTAGCCCCAACTCATGGTTGTCCTCTAAACTGGTACCCATACCAGGCAAGTGAGTTGAAAGAACTCAAGCAAGCAGTCAGAGAGGATGACGTCCAGGCACCATGGACAAAGTCTATTCTCTAGAGTTTTTGCATTTCTTTTAACCCTCCCCAGGACTGGAGTGATATCTGTAGATCACACTTCCAGGTCAACTATTTTTACAATGGGAAGCACTGTATAGAGATGAAAGTTTCCAACAGGTTTGGAGAAATCAAGGACAACCTAATATAGACTGGGGTTATGAACAGCTCTTTGGAGAAGGAGATTTTAGCACAGGGACTCAGCAAGCCAGACTGGCCCCAGGGTAATTTGACCAGGTCCGCCTTTGTGCCCTACAGGCCTGGGATCAAATTACACCACCCACTGAATCCCAGGCCAGTTCCTCATTATTTCCTAGGCAAAAACCTGAGGAACCCCTGTCTGGCTATCTTAAGAACTAAAAGCAGCCTAGAGAGAAAGATCCCCAACTTTGCAGCAAGAGAGATACTCCTAATAAATATTGTTTGGGAGTGAATGAATTCAGAATGCAAACAAGCATGTCAGGGCTTAAAAGATGACCATTATGACAGAAGGATAGTGGCAACTCAGGACATTGGCACAGCCTCCCACAAAGCTATTTACCTAGCTCAAGCCTTTGCAGCTGCTGTCACCACAAATGAGAAATGTTTTAACTGTGGAGACAGAGGTCATTGGAAAAGACAGTGCCAGAAAGCACCAGTCTCACACGGAGGGCCTCCTGAATGGCCCCCATGCATCCTCTGCCCCCAGTGTAAAAGAAAAAAGATACCATTGGAGGAAAGATTGCCGCTCAAACTATGACAAAGATCGGAAAAAATTGCCACCTTTAAACTCCTAGATGGGCAATCCCTAGCCCAGGGATAAAAGGGGGAAAAGAGTCAGTACCTGCCCTCTGGGCAGTGCCTATTTCAGAAGGCTCACATCCAGCACTGACAATTAAAATTGGGGGGATGTCTTTTAAATGTTTGATAGATACCGGGGCAGACAGAACTATTATAAAACAGCAAGAAATACCCCCTGACTGGCCCTTGCTTCTGGGACCAAAACTTCTAGGAATAGGAGGGCCCTCGTGGTCTTAAATAACTAAAAATGTTTATACCTGGGAGGACCCTGATGGAAACACGGGTCAGATTCGCCCATTAATAGCACCCACCAATATTAATCTGCTAGGGCAAAATATTTTAGAGGCATTGGATGTGGTTATTCCCACTCCAAATGAGAACAACCATGCCCAGACAGACCATTTAACTGGGGGGAAATGACCCATAATCTTAGGAAAAAGCACCCCCAATCCTGAGGGTCACTGAAGAGTATTCTCCCATCTCATCTGGACTGGAAGTCAGATGATCCAGTCTGGATTGAGCAGTGGCCCTTACCAGGGGAGAAATTACAAGCTCTCCAAGACTTAGTCAAGGAGCAATTTTCATTGGGACACATCCGTCCATCTCACAGTCCCTGGAACATCCCTGTGTTTGTCATTAAAAAGACAACAGGAGGTTGGCCTCTCTTATAAGACCTGCAAGTCCTTAACAGAACTATGAATATATGGGGGTCTCTGCAGAGGGGTCTCCCCCTTGCCTTTGCTATCCCAGCTAACACCCCTCTGCTAGCCTTAGATATCAAAGACTGTTTTTTTCAATCCCCCTCCATGCTGAGGATTGCAAGCAGTTTACTTTCTCTGTAACTTGTTCCTACTATTCTGCTCTAACTAAAACACCTGCACTACAGGTTTGGGGAATTAACTCCAGGGGATTGAAAGCCAATGCACTCTGGCAAACTGACATTACACACATAGCTTCCTTTGGAAAACAAGAGTATGTATTTGTCACCATGGACACTTATTCCAAATTCTTTTGGTCTACTGCTTACAAGGGAGAGAAAGGCAAGGACCTCACTGCCCACCTCCTTCCTACCTTTGCTACCATGAGCATTCCCAAACATTAAAATGGACAATGAGCCATCTTTTGCTAGCTCTCACTTTAAATCAATTTGTCAATTATGGAATATTGCACATTATACAGGTATCCCTCATAACCCACAGGGGCAAGGCATCATAGAACAGACCCATCGGGTCCTAAAAAAATCAGCTATTAAAACAAAAACAGGGAAATACCTTCCTAGCATCCAGTTGTCCATGTAATTTGCAATTCTAAAACTCTTTAACATTCATGGGGATTCAAAATGTTCAGCCATAGTCAGACATTGGCAGACACCAAGCACAATTCCTCAAATACTTGTCAGATGGAAAGAACCCCCTAGACAATCAGTGGAAAGTACCTGATCCACTGTTAACAACTGGGAGGGACTTTGCTTGCATCTTCCCACAGGACTGTCCAAGACCCATTTGGATTCTGGCCAGAAATGTCAGATTCATCAGTTCTTTGTCAGAGAAACTTGGGAAGAAAGAAATCAGGTAATTGGAACCAGCAACTATCTTTTGCAAGGCTGCAGCAAGGCAATCACAATCACTGTGTTTCTCAATTCCACCACTACCTCTCAGGCACCCTTTATCTGCTTCGCCCATCTTAACAAAGGACAGTGTTTGCAGGAAGCTGATACTTATGGCGGTTGCAGATTCTGGTCTTGCAAGTTGGAGAGTGTTCACAGCCCAAGAAGCCTGTTGCAAATCCAGAATAACCAGTTTAAAATTAATATACAGGACCCCTGGAGTGACTGCTGGAGGGCTGGAGTACAGGGAAAACTCTACCCTTACAGCAACACCTGGTACCCAGCGGCAGATATCCGTATCTCTCACCAGCTTTTTCTAGTTCCTCAACCCATCCTCACTCAATCCCACACTCTGTTACAGGAATCCAAAGTGGAAGGAAAGCTGTGGTCTACTGTAACATAGCCTCAGTACACTGAATACACCAGAGATCTCCTCAATCACACCACCCGCCATAATGTCTCCCAATGATTTTTCTGTGCATCCCTTTCAGGCCCTCTTTTCACTGCCATTCCTTCTAACGCCTCCTTACAGGAATCTGCCCCCAAGGAGACAGAGCTTGTCTTTCATGGCATTTCTCTCTTTGACTGACTCACCACACTTCCTATTTGTTTAGTGAGAGCTGCAGCAGCCTCAGACATCAGGTGCCTCCTTAGTGTTCCTTTCGACAGGACCCTGTGTGTCAAATCACAATTCTTTCTCTGGTGTGATGACACTGCATCCCTCTGTGCAAATGCTACTGGTTCTGGAATTTGTTTGCCTGTAATTATCACTCCTGAGCTCTTCCTTTATGAGAAGGAGGAAGTCACTTGATGCTTTGACTTGACCTGGACCATCAAAAGAGAGATATTCATTCCACTTCTGGTCAGCCTAAGCATCATTTTCTCTATGGCAGTGATGGGAACTGCAGCCCTAGTGAAGGTTTACAGCATGGAAGCAGACTTCCAAAGTAAGCTTGATGAGGCAATGGCATCCACAACGAATAGCCTTGAATTGCTCAAGAGACAGATAACTTCTTTGGCCGAGGTGGTGATGCAGAACCACCGAGCCCTGGACTTTTTAACTACAGAAAATGGGGAAACTGCATGTTCCTGGGAGGAATGCTCTTTTTATTTCAATGAGTCTGGTATTGTTGAGCAAAATGTTAAAACCCTAAAAGACCTGAAAAAAGAACTCCATGATAAATACTCCCCACAAGTTTCTGTCCCATGGTTTTCCAACCCCCTGACTACCTGGTTACTTCCTTACTGGTACCCATTTTCACCCTAGGAATCCTCAAGACTATCACACCCTGTGTCCTCCGGTTTATCAAAAACCAAATCAATCCACTCACTGAGGTCGCAGCCAAGACTGGTCTAGTCCAATACCAGGTCGTCCCAGGGGACTCTCTAGAGGACTTTGACATTACTGCTCCATTTTAATTAAAAAACAAAGGATGGGTTGTGGGAATTAATTTGTGTATGGCTTGAAGCGAGAACTTGTAAAACCTATCCCAGAAGATCTTCGGTTATCTGATATCTCTGTGGGCATTCGGAGTTATCTGTATCAGGAAGATCTGGGATATTACAATGATTCTTGCTTAGCCCTATCTCTGCAAAGTTTCAGGCCCCTTCCCTTGAGGTATTGAGCAAAATGTCACACCTCTAATCACCTGTTGCACAAACTGGAGCTCTGCAGCCCCCAATTAGAATCAAGGTTGCTCACCCCTCCCTTCCACCTGTCCCTCACTTCCTTGCCCAAAGTACAGTAGTCTTCAATATATAGACCTCACTGACAGAAAATAAATGGAGTTCTTATTTTCCCGGCTATCTGTGTGTGAGTCCACTCATTTCCACTGGTGATCTCCTGAGGTTTTCCCTCCCCCATTCTTGTGGGAGAAAAGTCTAGAGACTGTCAGCCTACAGGCAGGGGACAAGCCCCGGAGCTGAGCTAAGAATGGAAGAACATTGTGTGGAATGCGATCACTTGTGACACAATGATGACATCTTGTGAACAATGACAGCTTGCCACACTGGAGACCCTAAATTCCAAGCCCAGGGTCACCTCCTTACTTCTTTTATCTGTGAATACAAAGAATTGATTTTGTTTTTCTTAAAATAATTACATAGCAAAAAATAGCTGCTCAAAAATACTGGTGGAATAAAATAATGAATGAATAACTACTGAGGTTGTTAAAATTTTTTTTATGTATATTGAATTCAGATATTCAGATGTGCCCTGTTAAATAGAAAATACTCACCTGGGATCAAAAGCTTCAAATGTCAGATTATTTCCTATGTGGAATTTGATTATGGGGGAAGGAAGGAGGAAGGGAGGGAGGGAGGGAGAGGGAGAAGGAGAGGGAGAAGGAGAGGGAGAGGGAGAGGGAGAGGGAGAGGGAGAGGGAGAGAGAGAGAGAGAGAGAGAGAGAGAGAGAGAGAGAGAGAGAACTACAAGATCAGTAGACCTTTTCAACCTCTTCTTCCCAGTAGCCAGCTGTGAATCTTGGTAGAACCAAGGGCAATTGAGCACTGTTGACATGCAACTTCCCAGCTGTATATGGATATAATTATGTAAACTGTCAAGGAGAGTCTAGGTCACCTCATAAAATGTGAAACTGAAATATTTATGAGAACTTAAGTTTACAGTCAGCATGCAAATCTCAAGTAATGAACAGTTTCATGCCCCTTACATGATTTTGGTCATATAATAAGTACTTTATTAAGAGAAGTTTTAATGATATCTGTCACCTTCCTTCAAACTTCACATGGAAAGAATTTGGCCAATTGCTAAGTTTATCAACTTTTACTCATCATAAAAGTCTTAAAAATTGTTTGAAGATAACTGAGACACTCTTCTAAGAATTCCAATCATTCAGTGGAAAAGGGTTTTGCACATATGTCATTAATCAGGTCAACTATGTTTTAGTTATCTTTTAGTTGGAAGTATTGCACAATAGGTAAATTAATTACTGGCATGAAAAATGAATAAAATGTAATTATTTGCATTCATAACTTATGAATGCATAATCCTACGTCCTCCTCTTATTTGTATGGTGATGGGGATCAAATTCAAGGCCCCAAACATGCTAAGTAAATGATAACACTGAGGCATCATCTAGTGGTTTAGTTTCTTCTTATATCAGTACCATAAAATGCTGTCTATTGTGCTTATCTAAGTTTGCTATGCTGTTCTAATTGTTTCATTTAGAATAGTACAAAACATGATCAAATATATAAAGTTTCATGGTTTTTCAAATGATACTAAACTTGCTTAAAATGAATGTATATGGAATACAATGCTCAGGCAAATTGTACTATTTATTAATTTTAATTTCTCTTTTATTCCCCTTGGGAATTTTATTTGTGAAAAATTTTTAATCCACATATTTGCAGTCGCTTGAATTTTTAAATTTTATTAAGCATTTGTACATTTCATACAATAGTTCCTAATCAAATTTAGGGACCCATCCCATCCCATTTGGTCTTTACAAAACAAGGTGACCTTGTAGCTCCAGCTGGCCTGGAACTTGCTGGCCTTGAATTCACAGATATCTGATTGCCTCTACCTCTTGAGTGCTGGGATTAAAGACATGCACCATCTTGCCTAGCCTGATTTGTGGAAGTTTTAATAAAAATCATTAAGACTGTCCTATTCACTAAGACAGTTATATATCACATGTTTAATATTTCTTGTTCTTCTATTCTTATTAAAATAATTCAAGTCATCTAACAATCTGAGCAAATTGTTGATAAATATTAGAACACAGGGAAAATTGTGAGCACCCATTTTTCAGATTTCTTTTACTTTTTTTTTTTTTTTTTGTCTTTTCGAGACAGGGTCTCCCTGTAGCCCCAGCTGTCCTGGAACTCACTCTGTAGACCAGGCTGGCCTTGAACTCACAAAGATCCGCCTGCCTCTGCCTCCCAAGTGCTAGGATTAAAGGCGTGCGCCACCACGCCCGGCCATTTTCAGATTTCTAAAGGGCGTAAAGTTGTACTAAAACACAAGGAGTGTGCCACTGCCTTCGAACACTAAGCATGCCAAAGTATAATAAAGTAAAATTTAAACAGGAGGTAATTCCAGGAACAAGGAAAAATAAAAGTAGCTTTTTATTTGCAATTTATTTTTGGATAGGTTTCCTACTGCTTCCCAAGCTAGCCTGGAACTCAATATATAGCCCAGGCCAACCTTGAACTCATCTCCTTCCTTTTTCTTGAGCTTCCCCAGTGCTGAAGTTATAGGCCTGATACAAAACACTCGTGCTGGCTCCTCCAGCAGGTGAGATGGAGGGGAGAGTCGGGCCAGCCTGTCTCTCCTCCAGGGCTGAGTGGGATGGCAAGTGTCAACGAAACAAAAAGAACCACATGGGGGTCATCAAAGCAAGGACTCACTTTATTGCATCAGGCAGCCACTTATATTTGCTTGGTGGGAGGGGTGGAGAAAAGAAGGCAGGAGAGGAGATATGTAGACTGGGGAGATAGCTTTGGGCCAATGGTAATTCGCCACATCTGTTGTATCCCTGTAGAGGTGCTTTTAGGTCAGGCTATTCTGAATCACTCCTATGCGGAAGTGACCAGCCAAAGACAGGTCGCCAAACTCCAGTCAGGCTCAGGGGATTGCAGTAGGCCACATTCTCTTCCACACCATGAGTATGGAGGGCCCACAGGTAGAGAATGAGTATGGAGGGCCCCCAGGGCCCAACACACTTGGAACAGGATTTGCATCCTGAGGCCCTGGCCATCATCTTTACTCTTAAAATTAGCTCTTCTGAAAACCTTTAGTTAAAAGTCCATCTTCCAGCCCAAGGGGGTATGTAGAAGGAGACCATGCAAATCTCAATTCTTATCCAAAGACAATAAGGGATTGATAAAAACCTCACACAAGCATTCCTATAGCATAATACAAGAAGCCACTGAATATCTGATTCCAAGAGATGATATACATTCTGTAGCAACAGGCTGGCACAGCAGGAAGGGAACTTACTGCCAAGCCTAACAACCTGAGTTTGATTCCCCAGGACCCACATGGTAGAAGGAGAGAACCTATTTCTACAAGTTGTCCTCTGACTTCCACATGAACACATGGCAGGTGTGTATGCCTGCATACACTCTCTCTTTCTCTCTCTCTCTCTCTCTCTCTCTCTCTCTCTCTCTCTCTCTCTCTCTCAAACACACACACACATGCACACAAAATTAATTTAATTTAATTTAAAAGTAGAATACAAGTGTAACAGATGGATTCACATCCACAACTTCAATATTCTTAAATATCTCATTGCCCAGAAGTCATGCATTCATACAACTTTTTAATCGTACCATTATAGAAAAGAAAAAGAAGTCTGCCTTCAATTTCCTTGAATGAATGTGAAATGTAAAGTGTTAAAAATCAATTTCATTATTAGCAATAGTGAATCAAAGTTTAGAAAAGTCAATATTGGATTTTTTTTTCTTCCTTCAAATTAGTTACCAGACATTTACCAGACATGCATTTATGAATGTGTGTGTGTGTGTGTGTGTGTGTGTGTGTGTTTGACTGTATTGTGGTATGTGCATGTGAGTACAGGTGGCCACAAGGGAGTTGGATCCCTGTAGAGTTACAGGTGGTTTTGAGCCACCCAACATGGATGCTGGGAAAAAAATTCAGGTTCTGTATAAGGACAATTTGTTCTCTTAACTGCAGAGCCATCTCTTCAGCTCCAATAGCTAGGCTTTCTGAAAGTACTGCCCTACTTTTTAATAAAAAGTAGTAAAGAACTCTCTTAAAAGAACAAATATTTTTGTAATATGAAGATACTTATTATGTTCTCTGCTACCAGTCTTTTTGATTGTATAAAAAAAACTAAATCTAAATAATTAAAGTTTATTTAAATATCTGATTCAAGAGCTTTAAAATATAGGCACTGAGGATGTAGCTCACTAATAAATCACTTGACTAGCACGCAATAAGCCCTACGTTTGACCCCAGCACTACCAAAATAACATAAAATAAAATAAAACAAAGTAAAATAAAATAAAATGAAATGAAATAAAATAAAACTTGAAGTGTCCCTGTGATTTTTGTCTTAATATGCTATGAGAAAACAAAATTGGTATGCTGAGTTGCAAATAGTCTCTATAACAAGGTGTGGTGTCTAATACCTGTGATCCTAACACTAGGAAGGCAGAGGCAGGAGAACTATTAGTTCAAGACCATCCTAGGCTACATAGAGTATTCATGGTCAGCTTAGACTACATGAGACCATGTCTATATAATTCAGTAAAGGAAAGACATTTTTACTTATCCTCGTTTCAAAATGAGGTTAAAATTGAGATTGCAATGTGAAATGCACAGACCAATGTTTTCTAAGTTTTCTCGATTGTACTACATATAAAGGTCGAAAAGACCAAAGGAAAAAAAAAAAAAAAGGTCTAAAAGATAAGTCATATTACAAAGTTCAGTTAGCAGGTAATAATTTTTACAAGTATGATTTTAATTGTTAAATAAGCAACATACTGTATATTTAGTATCTGTACTTCTGTGGCATACACCTAATTAATTTTCAAGATTGTACTGCTGTAATCAGAACAAAATTCTCATTGAGTTATTAAAATGTAACTCGACATTCTGTATAATTCAGATCTCGGGAAAATACAATTTTCTAATCTAAGAAATAATTAACTTGGACATTTTGAAATGATTTCTGACATCCTTTTCTACTTCTCTTTCTAACTTTTTAAAATTTTTATTTATTTTTGTATGTGTACGAATGTACTGTCTTCATGTAGGTTTGTGCACCCGAGTCATGCAATGCCTTGGAGGTAAGAAGAGGGTGTCGGATTCCCCTGGAACTGGAGTTAAACATGGTTCTCAGCCGCCATGTGGGTGCTGGGGATCGAACCCAGGTCCTCTGCAAGAGCAGTCGGTGCTCTTAACCATTAGGCCATCTCTCCAGCTCTCTTTCTAATTTTTTTTTCTAATTTTTTAAAATGAAAGAGAATACACTTTATCCCCAAATTCCAAATTCTAACTTAACAGAGCACTCTTAGATATAATCTTCTAACAGGTCATCTTGCTTTAGCAATAAATTGGTTGTAAATAAACTTTTTAATTGTGATCTGTCAAAATTTTGCATTCATAAAGCTTCCATTTTAAGATATGAGTTATTTTAATAGTGGACTGAAAGTAAATTTAGTTTAAGAGCTGCTTTAAAACAAAGCAAAACAAAACAAACCAAAGTTGCTCAAATTTGACTCCAAAGGGATGGATGGCTGAGGCATTTTCTTTAGTCATTTTCCATAGTGGGATCAGGTGTGTCCCCCCAAAAACTCAGGAATAGATACCAGAAGCTAGAATGATTAACGATCCATGACACAAGAGAAAAACATTTCATCCTGTGAAATAGGGAGAAAATTATGAAGATTGCAAAATCTTATCAAAAACAGTAAGAGAACCAAAGGGCTTACAAAAAGAAAGAGATGTCTTCCTACCTGGTTCCACCAGGTGGCAGGATTAAATACATTCTCACCTTGGATCCTGCTTGTAGTCTGTTCCTTGTATTTATTTTAAGCATGAGACCTTTTCTTTCTTTTTCGCTCTTTTTCTCATTTTTTTTTACTTCTGTGCTGCAGATGCCCTTGATGGAATTCGCCCACCGATCCAGTGAGGGAAGGCCAACCTGACAATGAAGCATCTCAAATTTCTTGTGAATGAGAAATAAAGAAAAGTGGAAAAGGCAGTGATAATGAGAATCCTAAAGAAGCAAGAGAGTAGGACAAGAGAGCAGGGCCTCCAAATCTTTACACAATGGCTGTTGAATTAGCACATTAAAAAAAAAAAACATGTTGGCAAAGAGAAGTGCTGAACCAGTCTAGTCCTTCACCCTGCTGAGGCCACATAGGGTTGGCTAAAATCACTGGTACAGGCAGAGGCACTCCAGAGTATATAAAGGCAGTCTATGACTTATAATGCTGAAAGACATACCCCTCGGTGCTAAGAGGACATGTGACACATGAAGTTATACATACATCTATATGTAACAAGGCATGCTGTAAAAAGTTCACACTATGCAAATAAGCCAAGAATCCCAAGATCCCAAACAAACCATGTTATTTACTGTGAATGCCTCCATTCTTTATAATTTGTAGGGTCTTGTCATTTGAGTTATTAAATGTATTCCTTGTTCTGGCCTCTGTGGTTTTCAGGTTGCACTCTGGCCTAAATTACTTTATATTGTGTAAAATATTGGTTTCTTCACTGAATAGTGTAGAAATTCACTTTGCTCAGTAATACTTGAGTTGTTGCAATATTAGATTACCCATTTGGTTGTTACAGAAAATCCTTAACTGTAATTGATGGTTGTTGCCATAATAGTGCATTACCTGTATTTCTACCTCTAGTAATGGGCTTTATGTGCTAGATTTCAATATCCTTGAGCCTGGGCAACTGCACAAGTCTTTTTTAAAAGAAACATGGTTTAGCTTTCAGGGGTCCCTGTCTCGGAGGGACCACACTTTGCCTTTTTAGAGTGAACAGAGGGTTGTGTTTACGTCTGCTCTGGTCCCGGCCTTGTGGGCGGGCTCCTGAGGTGCAGACAGGATGCCATAATTCACTGGGGCAGGGAAGGTACAGCTGGGGGTGGTCTGTCACAGGGATGGCTGGAAGAGGGTCTCGATTCTGAGCCCTCTTTTGGGGGTCCCCATCTTGGAGGTACAGGAGTGCATCCCCCCTGCCAACGGGTATTGGTGAGAATCCAAGTGGACTTCCTTTTGGAGAACCTTCAGGACAGAAAGAGAAGACTGACTTAAGCTTCCAATATCCAATATATAAACAAAATTGAAAACCTGAAACCTAGACAAGTCAATACTCCATAAAAAAAGGAGGAGGAAAGGAAAAAAAAAAGCATGAGAAGGAGGCAAGCAAAACCATCCGCTAACATAGTGAAAATCATTTGTGATTTGAACCACAAAAGGGAAACCCACATGCCAGGGACACAATGAAGGGACAACATGGGAAAGGCAGAGGATAATCCCAAACCAGGCTCTACCAAACCTGGAGGAGATAGCTACAATGGGATCCCATTGGAGGAGACCCAAGGAACAGAGCTTAGAGGAATAATTGCAGACCTATGCAGAGAAATTAAAGAAAATAAAGAAGAAGTCAGAGAAGTAAAGAGAGAGAATGAAAAACTCAAAAAGGACATAGAGGGATACAATGAAAAACGTAGGAAAGAAGTAAAGGAACAGATTGACAAACTCCAGAAAGAACAAGAGGGAGAAAAAAATAAACAAGAATTCAGAAAACTAAAGAGAGAGAATGAAAAACTCAAAAAGGACCTAGAGGGATACAATGGCAAACATCAGAAAGAACTAAAGGAACAGAATGATAAACTCCAGAAAGAACTAGAGGGAGAAAAAAAAACAAACTCCGAAAGGAACACTGAAAAAGAAGCCAACCAAGGAAGTAAGGAGCACCAAGAAGAGATTGAGAAGCACCAAGAAAAGATTGAGAAGCTCCAAAAGGAAATTGAAGTACTAAAGAAAACACAGGATGAAACAAACAAACAAAAAAAAAAAGAATTAGAACACTCATTCAATCAAGACGAAAGGAAAGGAAAAATCCTCAGAAGTAGAATGGAGGAAGCAGAACAAAGAATATCAGATCTGGAA